>BOSO01008224.1:0-35882 GCA_018403395.1 Gorsachius goisagi | reverse complement strand
CTGAGCAACCTGATCTAGTTAGCGGTGTCCCTGCTCCCTGCAGGGGGGTTGGACTAGATGACCTCTAGGGGTCCCTTCCAACCTGAAACCTTCTATGATTCTATGATTCTATGAAAGCCGGGCCAGTGCTGGATGCAGGATGAGACACACCATAATCCTCCTGGAGCCACTGAGAAACATTGTGAAATGTAGCTACAGTTTTATCTTTCTTCTTTCCATCTTTCCCTATCAATTCCTTGCTTTCCTTCTTCCCATATTCAAATCGTTCCCTGTTTCACACATGCCACTTCAGCCTCCCCTACTTTTGTCTCCCCATCTCCTGTTGTCTTTCCTCTGTGGTGCCTTCTCCGCTTGGCCAGTTTGTTCACTGCTGTCCGTACCTGCCATCCTTCAGAATCAGCTCTGCCCCATCCAATCCTCCTGCCAATGCCACTCCCCTTTCTGAAACCGGTTTAATGATTCTCTCTGTCCCCACCACCTGAAACACGTCTGCCCCTTCCCAGCTCTGTCCTCACCTCCTCCCACACCTTGTCTTTGCTGGCAGTTGGTCCCCATCTGAGCCCTGACTTGTCTCCACCACCCCAGTGCCCCCTGCTCACCCCCTGCAGCCCTTTTGCCACCCAGCCAGCTCTCCTTCCCTCCCTCTGCCTGGTAAGGGCAGAGCAGAAAGAAGAGCAGGAGATGTCTCCCATTACACCAGAGGAGAGTGAAATCTGCTCACACATTTCCAACAAATCTGGAAGTCTCCTGCCACCCACCGTGTGCTCAGGGCCACTTTGCCAATTCTGAGCCAGAGCCCAGTGCCCTGCCCTGCTGCCTCCATCAGATCTGCAACCAGAGCAGGCTGCTGCACCAGGACCCTTAAAAACCCATTAAAAATCAAAATCTGCCAAGAAGCTCAAACTCTGACCTTGGACAGCTATAGAGGATTATTGGTTGCTTGAGGTCTCTGGCCGAACTGAACGAACAGACTCAGCTGCTTGGGTACTTACAGCTCCGAACCGCTAGCCACTGCTGGAGGTTGCTCTTTATTTGTGCTAAAGTTTTGCTTTTCGAAACAGGCAGACATGACTTTATCCTTTTTCTGTTCTCATATCCCAGGTCGCAAGGGTTTGCTGTACAAACTCTGCCATTACGTAGCCATGCAAAAATAACCCGCTTCCCCATCCACAACCACCAGTAACGCAGGGAAGAACATGAACAGGCAATTGCACTGGCTGTAACTCAGCCAGAAAAAAATTACTGGCATTTTTGGGGATGACAGTGTTTCTTTAAAAAATAAATCAACCCACCCCCAATTTTGAAGGAAGAACTAATTTCCTGCCGTTTGATCAGTTGCTTGGGTTTAAAGTGGGAACCTTTGAGTGGCCATGTATGCAAAGACCAGTCCTGCCTGATGAGCAAAGGGTTAAGACTGCCTGGAGGACTAGGCCTTCTTTAACACCTGGTCCTCTGATGTTACTGCAGACCTCTCAAATCCAGTTTCTATTAAGGATGGCATAGGCAGAATCTATCTGCCTAGAAGTTATCAAACACAAAATAAACAGGAAAGCAATATTTTTCTCCCTTTATTTAAAAAGCACCTGCTGCATCAACTAAGTTATAGCACAGATAGAGCATGAAAAATAAGAGCTGGCAGAGACTTAAGCTGGAGAAACAATATTTCTATTGGTCCTCCTGCAGGAACAGCTCATCAGACTAACCATGAGGCTGGACAGAGTCAGGCTCTCCACTCTCCTCGGCTTTCAGAGGCAGCTCTGCCGGTAAATCCTGGCCAAGGAGTGCTGTTGGCCAAGCCTTAGCAAAAACAAAGCCAGCAAAACGCCGAGCAGCCGAGAGCAGGGAGGCTGAGACAGCCAAGGCAGGGTAACATGGCATTAGGCAGGATTCCTCCCTGCGTCTGAAGGCATTACGTGGAAGAGAGAAAACAAATTGGTTTTCTTCCAAATAAGAACCTGAATGTTTGCTGCTCCAGAGAGGTTGTAGCCAACATCTTCTAGTTCCTGCCTCTGCTAGTGGGTATTTTTACTTCGTGGGAGGGCCACAAAGATGATCTAGGGCTGGAGCACCTCTCCTATGAAGACAGGCTGAGAGAATTGGGGTGTTCAGCCTGGAGGAGAGAAGGCTCCAAGGAGACCTTACAGCAGCCTTTCAGTACCTGAAGGGGGCCTACAGGTAAGCTGGAGAGGGACTTTTTATAAGGGCATGTAGTGATAGGACAAGGGGTAATGGCTTTAAACTGAAAGAGGGTAGATTTAGATTAGGGAGAAGGAACAAATTCTTCACTATGAGGGTGGTGAGGCACTGGAACAGGTTGCCCAGAGAAGCTGTGGATGCCCCATCCCTGGAAGTGTTCAAGGCCAGGATGGATGGGGCTCTGAGCAACCTGGTCTAGAGGAAGGTTCCCTGCTATGGCAGGGGGGTTGGAACTAGCCAGTCTTTAAGGTCCCTTCCAACCCAAACCATTCTATGATTCTGCGATGTGAGCAATGTCATTTTTTATATATATATTTAATGCAAATATAATTTAAATATATATAATGTAATTACAGATAATATCTGGGCGGCAAATGAACCCCATCCTTTGTTTACTACAGAGCTGTAGAAATAGACTAACCGATAGGACTTCATTATTAGCAAATTAGAATAAGAATAATGACATTATTACACTCATATTATTACACTGCCATCATTATTACAACTTTTAACTCCTGAAGCATGCTAAATGCTCTACAGAAAACCACAGGGCTATATTCAGATTGTCAGCTCTAAGGATAGGATTCACCTCCAGACTAAATCAAGGTGCCACCATTTAAGCCGCATGTTTAAGCTCGTATTATGCTCAAGGGGAGCCTAGTCAATAGAGTCAGTGGATCAGAGAGTGATTCAGCTCACTCTAGCAAAGTCACCTCTAGTGCGATTCAGTTGCCAGAACGTAGACATCAAGCACCATTTGAGATGCTGTAGGCACCTTGCTGGCATCCCAGCAGTGATCTCACAGGCTTGCTGCCATATCTGCCAGCCTAAGCAAGTGTCTCAAGTATCTTGGGACATCTAAAATTACGCAAGTGGCTATGTTTGGGCACCCTTGATAGCTGTGAGGACAATTTGCTCTCAAGGGCTCAACTGGCTATATTGAGTTGCCTAAACAGAAGCTTCTAGTGATATTTGAGATTCTCAGGAATCTGATTCCTCAAATATAGCAGCCACACCAGAAGGGCACGGTCACCCTGTGTTGTATCTGCCAGCCTGGTGAAGTTGTCTCAGATACAGGCAGAGCATTTAAAATTGCCTTCCGTTAAGACAGATGCAGAAATCCCACGTTCTACTGCTGTCCTGGGGGTGGGACTCTCCTAGCTATGGATAGGTGTCTCAGAGAGCTCCCTAAGCTCTGAATACTGGAGTCAGATGCTCCGGAGTACCCATCCTCCAGGGCCTGCAGAAGACCCTCTCCTCCTGGACTAGCTTATGCAGGACAACTAACTCCATCCTGGTGTCAAAGACAAATATTTCAGTTGCTGAAGCTTCACACTAAAGTTAAAGTGCTTTAGTGTCCAACCCTCCTGCTCAAGCAGGTTACCTAGAGCCAGTTGCCCAAGGTCCATGTTGATATGAGATTACCGTAAGATTGTAATGGATAGGCCTGAGATTTGTGAGCATGAACATGAAAATGAAATGAAACTGGACAAGTGGAGTCTTTCAGGGATCATTAACCTGAGGGATACCAGTCCCAGAAGGCAAAGGAAGGACTGGGGGGAAGAAGGGTGCAGTCAGAGGACAAGACTCAACTCCTTCATTGAGTCTAGAGAATGGGGTATAAGAAAGTGGGGTCAAGAAACAGGGGAGACAAGTGTCAGCTTTGTGAAGATGGAAAATCAGATCATTGCTTACACTTTAGGAGGAAAGAAGCAGGGAGGGCAGGAGTTTAAGGCTACGGGAGAATCTGAGAGATGTGAGAGTCCTCAGCAGCGGCTGAGCCAGGGGTCAGGTAAGCAGGGCTGGGAGCTTCTGCAGGGTAAGGGCAGGGGTGAGGTTGGGGTTCACCCTCCGGATTTAAAGGACACCAATACTGGTAGGAAGAGCATGTGGTGTGATTTTTTTACCAATAAAAAAAGAGAAAGGATTGTGAAAAAGAAGCACTTGCTTTATTCACACAAGTAAGTCCAAAAACCTCAAGTGTTCACTGTGCAATTCAGCTCACCTTCTGTAACCATTCTAAATCCCCTCTGAGACCCACTATTTTTAATATTTTAAATAACTCTGCAAGGATTAAATAAGGATTTAGTGCTTTTATCCTCCTATGGGTAACAATGTGAGGCTTTTTCACCTGTTTGTTGCTGCATTCACTTTCTTTCCTCTCCATATATGTGACAGCGATGCTTTCTATTCCACTACTCTGAAAATTAGCCCCCTCAAATACTGGCATGCTTAACAGCTGTTGTTCCTCAATTTGCACAAAAATGGAGTATTATTCCATAATGCTGCATAATTTGCCAACTCTTACACCTCCACAGTCCTGAAATCTTTTTCTCTGCATCAGAAGGTATTTGCATACCTCAGGTCTTATCTAGCCTCCTTATAAAAGCTAAACTCAAACCATGCCTGTTTGTTTCTTAATGTATCTTAATGTATTAGCAGTCTGAAGTGTTTGTTATCTGAGCTGGCTGCAAACAACCCTCCCAACCACAGACCCTGTCAAAGTGCCTTGGATAGTAGCTCTGCAGAAGCAACCCCCCCTCCATCCCTGCTGGGAAAAGCCAGTGAGAAATTTTGGAATTCACCCTGGCGGAAAGTGCCCAGCAAACGCCACATGTTCAGACATCTGAGCAGCATGGCCATGCAAGCGTGTGACACCTGCCACTGTGGTGTCACCACCTGTAGGTGCTCAGCTCCAAGCAGAGGTCTGCAGGGCACAACACCACGACCGGAGGCAATGCCCTCCATCCCCAGCACCCACAGTCCTGGGTGGTGACTGCTGCTTTGTGCATGATGCTGCTGGTGAGAGGACTGAGCTGGGCTGGAGAAGAGCAGCTGCTCCTAGCCTTTGGTCGAGGAGCGGGCCTGTGCATAAATCCCCACCCATCCAGCATTTAGAGGTGTGGACCTCATTCCTGGTCACATTGAAGCTGCCTGCACCTTATGCTATATCGTAATCATGTGTTTAATCTTCACAGGCAGTAAAAAGTTCTTAGGAGTCCCTGTTTTGGTCTGATCACAACTTAAAAATGGATTTGGCAAAAGGATTAGCTTCAATGGGCTGCCCAGGGGGCACAAATGTGCAGAAAGGCTCTGATGGGCCATATCCACAGCCTGGAGACAGAGGATGACAGGGGCATGGAATGGGAGCTAGGGACACTGCTTGGATGCCACAGTGTGATGCTGGGGCTCAGGATCTTCCATGTGGTGCTAGCACTCTTTTCATGGTCTTACCATCAGAGAAACCCAGGCAGGATTGTCTGGTGACAGAATTTCCTCCCCTGTTGTCATGGGGAGGTCTTGCACATCCTCCTATTGATTTTAGGTAGCTACGTCTCTCAGGGACATGCTTGCACCACCTCAAGCCCTGGGCCCCTGTAGGTGTGTGTCTCCAGCCCTGTCCCTGGCTCATGGACAAGACCTGCTGCTGTCACCCTCCAGCTCTGCTTGCCGGCAGTGCAGTGCAGTGCTTGCCCAGCAGTGAGGGCATGGCCCACACCAGGGTTCCCCGCACTGCGACCCCTTTCAAACCAGCCCTCTCACTCCCCAGAGGCTGGAACTGGTGGTATCCAAAAGCCCAGCATCCTCAGACCCAATGTACCTGAACGCTTCACTCACTGCATGTTTTCCCCCTCTTCTTTCTACAAAACCAGGTGAAAATACTGTGTTTTCCCCTTAGTTTGTCACAATATGTTGGACTGTGGCCACATCAGCCATCTCCACTGCCAGCAACCAGCTGCTTGGTCCAGTCTCTTGCTCATTTGTGGGTCACTGCAGCACACACAGAGACGATGCTCCCCCCTGCAGAGCCATGCTGGCTGTGGGGCTGCAAAGAACCTCATGCGATAATCACGTCCCACCATGCCACCTCTGGGCTGAGGTGCCCCCCTGTGCCAGGCAGCAGAGCTGAGCATTGCCTGTCCCACACGTAGGAGATATTGTAGATGTGACAAAGAGTACAAAAAGTCTCATGCAGTTCAACCCACCTCATTTTTCAGTCTTTGTGAAGTTTCGGAATTGAATTTCCAGATGCACCACTCCACTGTGGATCTGACTGAGAGATTTAATGCTTCAAGAACGTATTTTCTTTCTTGTTCAGATGCAGGTGAAAACTCACAAGAACAACTATTCCCATGGGATTTTTGCCCAGAAGTAGTAGAAATCTCAAACAAACAGTCCATTTTGTAATATCTCTGACTTTTCTGTTCAAAAATCTCATGAGGATATTTTCCAGGACAGCTGAATTTAAATCAGTGCTACCTAGGTTAGGTCTTAAATCCAGGTAAGTCCACATAAACTTATAATTTTTTCCCCTCCTTTTTAATAATTACTTGGGTTAGAAAAAGAGAGCAGTGCTCCCTGCTCCAGGATCGCTGCTTGCCGCTGTGCTATTAGGAGTTTTAGGCACAAATGAAATCAAACCAGCCACGGGGTGAGCACAGCATAGGGCTGATTCCCCGGTGGCATGCGGTGGGGTAGGGGCAGTTCAGCGCTTGGCTTCCTTTATTGGGTCCTGATTTTTCACAGCTCCACAGCCTCTCCATGATTACATGCAACTGGTGAAAAAAAGCAGCCGGCTGGCCCAGCACAGCCCTGCAGCGGGCAGGAGCGCACAGAGAGCCTGCGATCTGCCGGCACTTTGACCAGGCTCTGCCTGACAGACACATGCTTCCAGCCGTGGCTTTCTGGCTGGGTGTCACTGCATTTCGAATGTGGCATTCTTCAAAAGCAAAACCAACAAAATCGTAACCACCAGGTATTTTAAGTTATCCCACTGCTAGATTCACCACCACTACATGGCAGGAGAAAGATGCTGGGATTTGCTTATATGCCCGCGGAGTTTGTCGCATGGGAGTTTCCTGCAGGATTGCATCCTCTGCCCTACCTGCCTGTAGCATGAAGGGTGCTGGGACACGGTCACATGCACAAAGATGTATTGGCAGGATCTGTAGCTGGTGGTGCATATCAGCTCTAATGGTGAAAGGTTTTTTGGGGGGAAAATAAGAAGAAAAGAGGAGAAAGAGAAAAAAGGAAAAGCAAAAGGGAGAGTCCAATTACAAATGTCTTGGAGACTGTGATGGGTAAAATCTCTTGGTGAAAAAAGAATTGGAAGAGGAAGAGCAGGGTGTAGGAAAAGCAAGGGAGGGAAAAGGACAGGCTACAGGAGAAAAGGATGAGGATGAGTGTTCTGTGGCTGAGAAACCCAGCCCGTCCTGGCTCGGTGCCTGTGAAAGTCCTTGCAAGATTCACAAGTAAGAGACAGGAATGAAAGAGAAAGAAGGAAACAGTGGATTTTATAAATTTGATCTTCAAAACTTACCCTAAGGAAAGCTTGATGAGACGGTGAGCAGACCCCCAGGGAATAATGCTTCCCTGGCACTCCCACCGCTAAAGCAGCATCTGAAAGTGCCTCCTGTAGCCCCAGCGGGCTGTGCTGCAGAATAACCAGGCACAACTGCAGCTTGTCCCAGCCACAGCTATGAGGAGGACTTTTGGTTTAGCACGCCAAAATCTGACTCCTTCAGACAGACTTTCTGCTTGGCATGGTGCAAAATTCCCCATGTGTCCCTGCTCGCTGCAGGAGGGGTTAGACTAGGTGACCTCTAAAGGTCCCTTCCAACCCAAAGCATTCTATGATTCTATGATTCTCTGTGCTGTGTGTCCCCACGCTGTAGAGTATTCAGATTGCAGGTCAGGACCTGCTTCTCGGAAGGGACATGTACAGCATGAATACCAAGGGCTCTCGGTATTATTAGGATCCTCTGTGTAGTCGTGCGGTTACATTAGGGAAGAATGATGGCATCACACTTACAGACACCCCCAATCCTATTTAGTTTAGCAAAACCAATGACTCTCAGTTGGGCAAAAGGGCAGTATGAAATCGCTGTTGCTCATTGAAGCAGACTGGAGGAGCATCCTCGCCTTTGGTGCTCCCGAGAGCCCAGAGCTTACAGAGAAGTTTCAAAGATCTGCCTGCAGCCTCCACCTGCAATCAGCACTTTTCTCTCAAAGACAGAGCTTGTCTCTGTGCCATTTCCTAGAGCTGTCAGGTAATCACAATTGTTTGTGCTGTCCCAACAGATTTCATGGCTACAAGGCTTCAAATTGAAACAGCCAGGCAATGAGGCGTTTCTCTGGAGAAGACATGTGTTGACTAAACAGTTCAAGGTTTTTACTCACAGTAGAAGTAAAATGGATTGTGCGTACCTGACCAGCCCAGAGCCCGCTCCAGTACAACAGAAATACAAACCCACTACTCTATGCAAAAAGGAAAGGAGACAAATCTCACAGAGGGCGTGAGAGGTTGAAAGGTCAGACCCACCAAAACTGTAGGGCACTGCTGTGAAATCCCAAAGAATACAGATTCCTACAGTGCAACTTGGAGAAAAGATTTCCTTGGTTCTTCTGTCAGAATAGGTGGAAAATGCAGAATAACTTCAGTGAGGGTGTAGACCCCTTCAGCACCTAACAGAGTGTGCCTGGCCCTGCCATCAGCTGTGCCTGGAAGGTGGGCATGCTGCTCGGTAGCTGTATGAACATGGAGTGTGAGATGAGGTTGACTGACAGTAATGGTTCCTGAAATTTTCTCTTAAACAACCGAGCAGGTTTAGCTCCTTCCTAACTGCCCTGGCAGGCCAAGCTCTGACCCAGGGAGCTTGGCATGGGGAAATAAGGTGGTCTTCCCTGCCTATTCAAGCCAGAATGTATTGGCTGGAGCGATCAAGCAGATGAGCAGCCAACAGCGTTTGATGAACTTCTCTCTAAGGTGCTACACCTTGGACATGATAGAGTCTGTTTTTCAGCCTTGAGGTCTTTAAAACCCAACAATTTCCTGCATGAAGGTAAATGGCAAGAATGACAATCCGGGAAAAGGGAAGATGGGAAACTCATTCATTGGACTGGAGATGCCTGCAGGGTAGAGGGCTGCATCCGAGCTAGTCACACCAACACTCCCTTTATATCGACCGGGAGAAAGAGTCAGGTTTAGGGCAGAGTAGCATTTGGATCTTTCCAGATCTGCCTTACATTTCTGGCCATGCAAGTGTCTGCACGGTCAGACGATCCGTGCCTGGCGTGTCTAAAGCTGTAAGCAGTGGTCTGAGCTCCTGCTTTCTCCTACGGCTGTGCATAACGAGTTTCTCCAATGGACTTCTGGGAGTCCCTTGGCATGGGCAGAGAGGTTAATCAGACCCTGCAGCCAGGATCTTGATAAATTCAGAATAAGGTGCAAGGAAATACTAACCCAGAGCTGTGCCTGTATTTGGCTAGGCAAGATTTGCCTTGACAGGGAAAAACAGGTTTAAAATATAGTAGAAACAGACCGACTGAGAAACATTTAGGAAAAAAACCTGATGCATGACTTGCACATGATGTATTTTAAATGTCTGAGAGTAATGAACTGGCACCTCGCTCAAATGGAAACAAAAGGGGAAAAGGAAAAGGTCTCACATGGGCGTGGGGTGCGGAGGGAATAATCCCCATACACATGTTGTTCTCTGAATGTAAACCTACTTCACACTCCCGCAGGTTAACACACCCCTCACACAAACATCATTACTCTGAAAGGGGTTTGTTTACATTCATATAAAAGGAAAACTTCTGTTGCCCAGAAAAGATGAAAGAAAATTAAATCAGATCTGACACAGCCTGCTAGAAATAACAAGAATAGAAAACATAAGGCGGTCTCGGTGAGAATTTTACCTTTTCATTACAAGCAGTTATCCCCACCTTCCTGGGATGCACAGGCTGTGTGCGAACCACGTTTTCTGGGAATGGCTGGGCATGGCCATGGGTTTGAGAGTAGGATCATTGAAGTTGGAAAGAAGCAATGGATAATCAATAAAGAAAAAAACCCTCTTTCTCATCAAAACCTTCAGCTCATTGCTTAACAATTTTATCAGCAAAAAGAATAGGCACAGCTTGTCCTTACAGTACCTCTTGTAACTCAAGAGCAGTGGTGGGGATTAGGAAAAAAAAAAAGAAAAAAGAAAAAAAGAGTAATCTGCTGGATAAATGTTTACTGCCTTTTCTCTCTCCTAACCCCTGTGGCCCCGGTGGCGGGGAGCCCATACCAATCTGTGGCCAGCTTCCCTCCACCTCGCCCCGGCAGCCCGGTGAGGCTCAGCCTGTTTGATATACGAGGCTCAGCCTGTTTGATATACCTGCTCCCCACCGCACGAAGCGGCCAGGTGCTGCGGCAGCTCGCCCGAGCTCTCCAAGCCACTCTGGCAGGGTTTTTCTACCATTATCCTCCCACAGCCCCCGGGGATATGATTAATTCATGGAGCGCCACTGAAGGCATCTTTCTGTGGCATATGGAGTTAAAGTGTCCTCTTCACAGAGCTGCCTGGGGACAACTGTGGAATTTGTACAGACAATCCCACTAGGTAGTCAATCTTGTAAAAGCACTGATATTACAAAGTAAATACAAGTGATCTATTTGTTTAAGGTTATTACTGTGACCGACAGGGTATTAAAACAATCTTTCTACTGACAAAAGATATCAGGCCTGCGCTCCCATTTGATGTTCCTAGGCACGCTTTCTCTTCTTCCTTTCTCAGCCTTTCTGAGCTTTGGGGTGTTCATCAAATTTGACTGATATGGAGATTGGAGTACACTGCACAACCAGCCCATTGAAATTCAATTCAGATATGGGCTTAAATTATAAAAAGAAACCTTAGCTAGTAATAACACTTTGATGTGCAGATGCATAAAAGTTTTAACTTCTACTTTCTTCTGAAACAAATCAGCTTCCAGTCATGCTATTTGATTCATATTTTATCTTTTAATACATCCAAAGCACAAATATTAAACATTGCCCTCTGTGGTCAGGAAAATTACAGTGGGTGCCATATGAAGGCTTCCATTTCATCCTTTTATCAAGGTTGTATATGGACGCTTCCCCACGACACGAACATGCTGCCCAATGTTCAGAGAAAAAAGGTCAGTCCCTTTATATCTGGCCCCTTTTCAAAAGCCCTCTTTTGGAACTGGAAACTTCAGCTAGAAAAGGACATTGCCTTCATAGTTGCATTTTATATTCTGGCAGCAGACAGACCTAAGGAAGATGTCAGAGAGCATCCAGCGAGGCTTCCCTCTGCTCTGTGCCTTGCAGCCCTCGCTGTGCTCTCCTGGCTGCTCTCTATTCCCAAGGATGCCATCCTATGCAACACCCAGCTTTGCTTATTTATCTATTTTTGCTAGAAGAAATACTACCATTCATTCACCCATATCCATGCCAGCCCCATTTTCTTCCTTGGGATCTCACAGGATCCAACAGCAGGCACAAAACTCTCTGCCCTCACTATCGCCAAGCCTAGTACTAACCCTAAACTTATCAGAACAAGAATTGTCACCTATAATCCACATGTTCATGTGAGAATCAAGCTTCATTTTAACCTTATGGCTCTTGCAGGGTCTTGTAAATAACATCAAGCCTGCACTTCGCTACTGATAGCCCTCAACCTCAATTCTAGCTTTAAACCCAGCCCAGCAATGCCTCTATGCTTCCAGTATTAAACATGAGGGATTCTTACCGGCACAGACCTTGTTCTAGGAATGATGACTCTTACAGGATCCAGGAATAAACGTAGCTTATCCCTAACCAGAAGAAATTTGTCCACGTTTCATCTGTCATTTCAGTATTTCATGCTTCTCTCCATGATCATAGAATCATAGAATCATTTAGGTTGGAAAAGACCTTTAACCTAATCCTGCCATCCCACCACTAAACCATGGCCCTAAGCACCAGGTCTACCGTCTTTTAAATACCTCCAGGGATGGGGACTCAACCACTTCCCTGGGCAGCCCGTTCCAATGCTTGACAACCCTTTCAATGAAGAAATTTTTCCTAATGTCCAACCTAAACCTCCCGTGGTGCACTTGAGGCCATTTCCCCTCGTCCTATCGCCCGTTACCTGGGAGAAGAGACCAACACCCACCTGGCTACACCCTCCTGTCAGGCAGTTGTAGAGGGTGATAAGTTCTCCCCTCAGCCTTCTTTTTTCCAGACTAAACAACCCCAGTTCCCTCAGTTGCTCCTCATCAGACTTGTGCTCCTGACCCCTCACCAGCTTTGTTGCCCTCATCTGGACATGTTCCAGTAACAACCTAACTCAAAACCTAACTCATGCTAACCCAAACCATGTCTTTAATCTTAAAGGTCTCAGGGTTTGGTCAGGATTAATACGTCAGTGTGAGGAAGGGACTTAAAAGCTAGATTTATGTCTCACACCTTCAAGGATTAAGGGCTAAGCCTGTGCCCACAGGAGTGCTGGTTACTCTCCTAACACCACCACTTGTGCCAGAAGTACGCCATGGCCCATGCCAGCCCACAGGAGCCTCACAGGGATGTCAGTGCACAACCCTCCTCAGGCCCTTAATTCCTGGCTTTTAAGATGACCTCAGCTTTAAGCCAGACACACAACCTGCAAGAAGGTGCATCCCAGAGGAACCAGCCCTCACTCCAACCCATCAGGAACTCTACGTGTCACCCCTGGCTCTTTGATTCTGTGCCCCAAACTGTCTGCAGGCAGTGTTTGAGCCAGCCTACTCCATCTAATGCCCAGGCAGGGACCGTGCTAACAATCAAACAACATGGTCAATCACATATCCTGGCTCTGTTTAATTTACTGGTATAGATACAGCCAGAGATGCGGTAATAAATATTGTCCTGCAGGCCCCCAGATCAGAAAGCATGTTCTTTATCCCACCCCATCTCTGTCTTAACTGTAATGCCATAAAAAATAACTTTGCTAGGTAAAATGCAAGTCATTCAACCCTCAGGCACCAGTCTTGTTTCTAGCATGGAGGATTTGGCAGAGTACAATGCAGATAAACAATAAATGATTCATTTCCCAAGTCCCTGTTGTAAATATTGCTGGAAATTAAGTTCTAGGACTGAAAAGGTAAAACAGGATAGTTGCAGAACAGTTTAGATGATGAAGGATGTCCAACCAGAGGCCAGGACTTTGCTTTGTCCATGCTAAACTTCATGCGTTTCTTGTTGGTCCACTCTTTCATCTTTTCAAGACTCCTCTGAATGACAGGCCTGCCAGTCATGAGCCACACCTCTCAGTCTGGTGTCACACTTGTTTGTACTCACTTGGGTAATAAGCCCTGAGGAATGCCGATTTTACTTAATTATCAATTGGGTTTTGAACTATTGACTGCACTTTGAGCCAGCCAGGCCAGGTAGGTTTTTTCCCACCTTGTAGTAGGTCCCTTTGGTGGTCAAAAAGGCTAACTGCCTGCCTGGGATCTGGGCTGCTGCCTGCTACCCACCCTGCAGTCCTTGATGTGACCCAGGCACGGGTCTCTGAGGTTTGCTCTAGGCATAGCTTTAGAGCAAGGGCTAATGCTCCAGCTAAATCTAGGTCTGAGGGCCCCAGGAGATGGACACATAGGTTTCCTCATGGCTTCTGGGGTGACCATCAGGGCTAAGGGGAAGGCTGATATGTGCTGGGATTAACATATACTGGAATTTCTTTGGAGATAATAACCTCACTTACTATAACACGGCGAGAGTTAGAATTAGGATTCAGCATTGTGTAGCTATGGCTTGGTGGGGGATACAGTTAACTACTAGTTGATAGACTAGGATGAAGGCTAGGCATGAGGACCTCATGAGTTGATGAATTTAGGTTTTCTCCCCTGCCTCCCACAACATGTGCTGGATTTGGGCTGGGATGGACTATTCAATGTTTTATTTATTTATGGCCTTAACTACACCAAGTGGTTAAAATTTGTGTTAGATTTTCCACAGAGGAAAAAGTCTCCTCTGCAGGCAGAAGGAAACAACTAAACCTGTCAGACTGATGTGGGAGCTAAGGGTGGTGGGGCAGATGGACTCTGTTTAAGGATAAGGGAGAAGTGGTTCCCTTCGCTTGACTGAAAGCCTGCAGTGACTGCAGGCAGGAATGCAGGTTGGTATGAAATGAGGCCAATAGATCAGAGCTATTTCTAGGCTTGGTAGTAGCACAGCATGTTGTGCAGTGATCAAAAAAAAAATATTTTTCAGGCCCTGATTTCTAAACCCTACCCCATATCTAGCTATCTCCTCCCCTAACAAATGAAGAAATGCAGCCGTCTCTAAAGCAAATCAGTCACCCCAGTGAGCACTGCTCCTCACCTCAGCAAAGAGGCCTTGCAGGACACAGCAGCGGCACAGGCATTTCACTCGCACGAATCCCACACTTCTTACACGACTCACTATATTGTGCATGATGCCAGTGGCACCAAAGCCTGCATATTTTGCAGGATTCATTACTGTACATTCATTTCCAGCCCTGGATTTCCCAGGACCTAATGCAAACCTAACTGTGAACCTACTAACAGCATCTCTCGTTCAGTGAACGAGACAAGACACAATCTGTTGGCACCAGTCCTCCTCAGAGACTCTGGTGGCAGAAAGAATCTCTAATTTTTCAACACCTGGTTTCCCATGCCTCACTGAACCATGTAGCGAGGTGAACTATGTAGTATATGATATGTACCTCGGGGTACGACCTTGAGCTACGTGGTCTAGCTTTGATGTTGAAGCTAACTTCGAAGCTGGCCATGCTTTGATTGGCAGGGTTGAGCCAGATGTCCCCAGACAATCCTACTAGCCCTAACTCTGTGAGCCTGCACATAAACTCAGACAGTACAAACCTTTCAGCCAAGAAATCAAATACGCAGTCCTTTCTCTACCCAGCCATAATGCCAATGCAAGCGGTAGTCAGCACTGTCTGGTCCAGGCCTGCAGTACAGTTAACCCATACTATTTTCCCAGGCTGACATTTGAATCCTGTGGGCTTCAAAAGATGCTCAGTGAATTTCTATATCCACACAAAGAAGGGAAGAGAAGCCATCTCTTGCTTTCAGGTCATAACCCTCTGATTTACTTTTTCTAGAATTTTCTGAAATCCTCACTTCATAGGGGCCCTTTGGCTGTCTCTGTTCATCCGTTTCTCCTGGGCTCAGTCCATCTACCATATACTTTTCCAATATTCACAGGGGGAGAGGTGCTGATTGCTCTCCTCTGCCCAGCCTTGCGTGTGATGGCTCCCTGTCCCTGCCAATGCACGTGCCACGTTCCCCTGAGCCACCCTGCTGCTCTCTGCCTCTTCTCCCTCACCCAAGATACAGAAGCATATACTGCTGGCTTTACCCTTGTGCCTATCCTTTTAGAGAAGATCAAGGCTTAATTTTTTTCCCAAAGTCCTCAACTTCTTTTCTTGAGAAGGAGAGTAAGGTGAACCTTTGCAGCTTTCTAAAAAAGAATATCAAATACAGTATTAACGTGGCATTTGAAGAACCAGGTAAAATACTTGGAAGTTAGAGGTCACCTCTAATTTAATTATCAAGTGAGACCAGTATGTCTCTGATTTAAGTTGTTCTATTGGTGTTGCACCTTTCAATGGAGGAGGAGTTTCCCCTTCAGAGCAAAACCAGTTTCTGCCAAAATCCAGAGCTGGGTCCCAGTCCCCTTCTCAGCTCCAGGGGTATGAGGACTTGCATGGTGCCCTTGTTGAAGGACTCAGGGACACAACACATGGGAAAGCCTAGGAGGGGTTAGGGGTTCCCATGGCCCCAGTGTGTCCCCAGGCACAGCTCATTGAAAAGCAGCATGTAGGACAGGGGGATCCCAAACACACCCTGGTCACAGCAGGTCCATCGCCCTCTTCAGCATCACCCTTCATTTACACCTGAATGTACAAAATCTAGGTTGTCCAGGCGGATGGTCAGTGGTAGGTACCTAACCCACCAGCCACTCATTCCAAGCTGCAGCTGTGGCTCGGGTCAATTTTCCTGCCAAGTCTTAACTGTAATTTAAATTTCCTACACTATTTAAGCTGAGCAATCTGTACTTCACATCTCTTGAGCATTAATAAAACAGTTATGAGAAGTTTCAGGATAAAAGGTTAAGCCCATAAAAATATGCAACTCATTTACAAAAATAACTCCATCAGGTTTTTCGCAGACCATAAAGACTACGGTGTTAATGTCTGCATTTGTAATAACCTTGCGACTGCCAGTGGTAGAAGTCACAGGAGTAGCCACTCTTTGTGAATTGGCTCCTCCAAATTTTTCAAAATTTGTAGCTAGCCCACAGGCTTCACAGCACAGTGTCAGGATGACATTTTCTACTTCACAGCCAGGGAAGAAGCTTGGGAGACCAAGAGATGCCCTTGGCCACCTCACAGTGGCTTTTTGGACACACACACCCCCCTTCTACAAGTCTCAGGCCATGATCTCCCCCAGCATGACCACAGAGCCTGAAACTCCCAGCAGGATTGTTCCTCTTAGCAGGATGGGCCATTTCAAAGCAGCCGTGTTCTCCACCACCTGGAGATGCTCTTTGCAGGGTCACAGAGACAATCTCCCATGTTCACCTGATTGTGGCAGTGCCACCTCTGGGAGATGCTTCAGGGCATGTCAGGCACCCTAAGCACCCTCCATGGCTTCTGTTGGGTGGGATGAGTCGGTTCGTCTCCCCTGTGACCAGCGGAACAACAGGGGCCAGCTCAGGTGCAGCCACTTGGCACTGTGGACATCCAGAGTACTGTAGGAGGAACATCTTCTTATCTCTCTCTCCCCTCCTGGTGAGGAGAATCAAGGCTGCCAGTGTTACCAGGTGAACCCAATTGAACATGGTTAAAATAGTCCACAGTCATTTATTTTAAGAGTTACTTTGTTATTAGCAGCTCCCATTTGGGCTGGGATTGCCAAAAAGCCGAGGTATGTTAGCTGCCCAGGAGATACACAAAACCAGCAGGGTCTGGAGACAACTTTTAAGCTCTATTAAAAACCCAGTTCTTTTGCTATTACTGTAAAATGCTATGAAAAATGTTTATGTAGTTCCTCAGGAGCTCAGAAATTATTTTAAAATAAATCAGCTTAAAATAAACCCAATAATTCCTTGTTATACGTGATACCATATTCATCCTCATATAAGCAGCTTTTCTCACTAAACATTAGCTTGTATTTGCCTATCAATTTTGGAAAGCCTGGTTTCTCTCCATCTAGCAGCCTTTAAAGCCTTTTCCTCTGCAGCGTTTGCTGGACAGTCAGGTAAATGCAAGGCAAGCACCCTCCCTGCTCGTTACCGCTGATTACCCAGCTCTGGCCTGTTTTTCTCCCTGGCTTGTTCTGCAGGCCTGGCCTTTTCTGGGAACTGCCGTCATCCCTCATGGCAGCACGGCACAGCAAAACTGTTTAAAAACACTTCCTTTCGGGGGGCAAAAGGATGCCATGTGGGTGTTGCTCGTGGTACGTGATGCTACTCCAGAAGCAGCACGCGGCAGCCCTGGGGTTGGCCTCAAACATGCAGTCTGGGCTCTTTATTAAAAAAATGTTCAGATTTACATCAAAACACAAATCTATGTTGCTATGAGCAGTGACAACCGCTGCAACAAAACCCAGCAACGGGGGTTTCTTGCCTGTTTGATGTCTCGGTCACACACTACAACCCCACTAAGCTCCAAGCTATTTATTTAACTTTAATCTGATATAGCTAACATCTATGGCTCCAACGTCTTATTCAGCCTTACCCGCCACAAACTACACTTTAATAGGAATACCCTCTCAAACCAATAGCTTAATGAAAGAGAAAAACGCTCTCTCCTCCCCAGCTTGCCTGGGGAGAAGGGGAGCAGCACCCACTGCCCGCAGCCCCGCAGCCACTGCCCTGGGGAGGCGAGTGAGGAGTCACCAGACGGGAGCAAACCGTGGCCGATGCCAGTGGGAGCTTGAGCAGGTCTCAGGAAAACATCACCTCATTCAAACAACCGTAATTTCATATAAGCTAGCTCACCATAGGCTTGCCATCCTCTTAGATGTATTTTTTTCTTCCTATTTGTGTTAAAAATGAGAGCAGACACAGGAGAGTGCTTCAAGCATATACTGCGTGAATGGAAGTAGCAATAATAGCACTTAGCCTTTATGTAGCAGCTTTTCATCTGTAGATTTCAAAGCACTTCCACAAAAGGACATTACTGTCATTCTCCATGTTCTCCTGAAAGGGGAAGGGATGTGGCCAACCTCACCAGCATGTCCCACCAGGCCCCCATGCCTACCAGCTCTCATGCTGACCTCCCCACCACCTGTCCTGGTGTGCCTGACCTGCGCTGGGTTTCTCCTCATTGCCTCCCTTCGTCAGGTGCCTACTGGGACAGGGACCAGTGCTAAAAGCGGGTGGGAGCAGCCTCCGGGTGGGAGCCGCTGCCAGGGACCCGCTGCTGGGAGGTGTGGGGAAAGGGGTCTCTCCAGGCAAGGGCATCTGCCCAGCTTCTGAAGGGCTGTTTCTCTACCTCCTGCTGGTAAAAAAGTAATCAGTTAATTAGCACTGTGTTAATAAAACAGATTTCTGGGTTTGTTTGCCTTTTTTTTTATAAATGCACAGTGCACATACATAAAAAAAAAGACTTGTACATAGGGGGAAAAGAGTAACCCAGCTGCTCTCTCCTGCGTGAGGAGCAAGGAGTGCTCTCAGAGCCCTCCTTCATCTATCCCTTCAGCAACCATGTATGCTCGCAGGGTGTGCAAACGCTGCGGGGAGAGGGGCGGTCATGGTGTGGTGAGTTTTGTACCTGCCTGCAGGTCTTTCACACGGACCTGGAATCCACTGCAAGGTCAGATTCCTTCAAGGTGTTTCAAGAGGGCAAAAGGCTGGAGAGCTGATGTATAAAAACGTTTTAAACTGAGCTGCGGTGCTGAATGAGCAAACAGCAGTGGGGAGCCCCCAGCAGCTGCAGGAGGATCTGGGCCTGTTCTTTACAGGGGAAAAAACGCATCTTCTGTGTTTCGTCCTCTGTACGACACCAGGATACCCATGGCGGTGGAGGCATTGCATATTGTTGAGGCAAGGATGTGAATTTAAAGCAGAAATACGATTGATCTCGAAATGCTGCTCAGGGGGCAAAGCACTGTTATGCTAAAAAGTGTGTTTTCCAGCCCTCTGCCACAGCCATGGAGGGCTGCCGCTGTTAACTCCTTCCGTACCAAAGCCCACTGGCACCCTGGCAGTGAACAGCCTGCCATAGCTTAAAAACTCTTCAGAGGTAGCAAGGTACTTGTCTGCCTGATCGCTCAGCTCCAGCTTTTCTGTGATACATCATTTCCATGCCAGCCTGGCAGTAAGTGCTCCCCCTGCAAGGTACTGGGAAGCTTCAGTCCCCCCAGGGAGTGAGAGTGGGGGCTCAGCATCCTGAAGGATAAGCCCGTCAGTTTGGGGATTTGCAGAAGAATTTTACATGAGGAGTTAACAAAAATGAGAATTTTTTTTTTTTTTAATATGTCAGCCTTTCGTTGACTGCCAGAAAATGCAAGGAAAACATATTATTCAAGCCAAATAAGTATTTGGTGCCAATATTTTCTGCTTTTACATCCCCCGCCTACAACTCAACACTTAAACTGCACTTGAAACCAGGAGGAAGCAGAGAGAGATGCAGGAAGGTGACTTGGCAGGAGGTTTCAACTACTTCTAGCTGAAGGGGCTGGCTCCTCAGGTGAAGGTCTTTTCAGATCTCTTAGGACTGGGCAATCTCAGAAATATTAAAAAAAGAACGTGCATTGTGCATCTGCAGAAAAAACCCTTGGTGCATCAGCGCAGAGGTGCAGGCAGCAACAGCCCTCACAGGAGCGTGTGAGGAGCCATTAGCCAGGAACGCGCATGGGAGGGAGGTGTGGAGGCAGAGAAGGTGGCCACCTCTACAGAAATAAGCTAGAATAGTCCCTGCAAGAAGCTGCTGAGGGTTTCTGATTCAGCAGGGAGCTAACACAGCTGCTAACCTTGCCACAAGAAATTCAGATTGGTGGGAGGCAGGAGGCAGCCCCTGCTCCTAGCCCAGGGAAACGAGGCACTCTGCTCCCCCGGAGGGGCGGCTGGGGAAAGGACCCTTTGCAGCCAGCGCCCTCCAGCCCCACCTGCCCCCCAGGACAGGGTCCCTGTGCCCAGGGCTCCACCAAGGCACCAAACATAGCCATGAGCAGGCCACTGCCAGCACCAGGAAAGACTGGAGAGTCTTGATTCATTTGCAAAGAGCTGAGGACCTTGTGAATGCCGTTATGAAATTACTTTCTTTTATTTAGGACTAGCGGTGGAGGAGTGGAAGGGGGAATTAGCGATGCACCCCCGTGTGCTGCATTTCCATACATGACAAGTAAAAAACTCTAGCCCAGAGGTCTTTGGGGCTCAGCATCCTTTGGTCCTCTTGGGGTGGCATGCCTGAAGCTCTACCAGCTCTTCCTGACCCTCAGATGACAGCAGCTTTCCCAAGTCTCTGTCCGGCTCCCCAGGCTCCCACGGCTGCACGGGTCTGTCCCCGCTTCGCCTGTCCGGTTGCAGATGGAAGATGTCTCACCGTTAATTGCGTGGTGGCAGTGGAAATGCTTGTCTCTCAGTGCTCTTGAGACTCCAGAGAAAATGAAGCATTTTACGTATTCTTGATTAGACGAATGGCCCACCAAAGGCAATCTTCATTAAAATTCCATATACATAAGTATCATTAAAACACAGAGCTGGCTTGTCCACACATACAAATTTCTTGGTGTTAAATCATGGAATTATAACACTTAATGATGCTAGAAACAAAAAAAAGTTTAGGCTGGCAACGAACCAGCAACAAACCACTAGACAAATACTGCAGACCTGAAATTTACTGTAAAACTGTTGCTTGGTTGCTGGGGCTTTTTTTTTCACTCTACCCACAATGTCTGGAAACCACAGACTGAAGATTTCTTATCATTATTGTGAAGAAACAAAGTTTGTGGGAGGAGGAGGAAAGAAAAGCACCAGGGCCGCCGTTTGGCATGAGACTTTTCGGAGGGCAGGGACCAACCCGACCGAGCTGGCCATCCCGCCTCATGGAGTTCAGCCTTTGCCATCTCAGCAGCCAGGCAGTATGGCCTTCATAAACCAACCTAGGTCCACCTTGAAGTGATTTAGATAATTACCTTTCCTCAGCTAGGATGTTATTCCTGGATCTTACCCTTCTAATAGGTTGGGAACCTTCTGGTAATTTCCAGCCCATGATTATTTATGACCAGTTTATATCCCATGCCTCCTTCAGATCAAATCTCCCTGAGGGCCATTCCCTGGATAATATATTTGCAGTGAGCATATTCCCTCTCAGTCCATGTTTTACCAGGCCAAACACAGACCCTTTGCTGCCTTCCTGAGTGGCAGCTTCTCTTTTCCACAGCCAGCCACAATAATGACTGCGGGTTGCAGGCACCTCTTCTGGACACTGGGGATCCAGACCTACTCATCTGCAGTCCATTGGATGGGTATAGATTTGAAGGTGGTCTAGAAGGTCAATGCTATCAAAAGTAGCCTTACTGTCTTGAGGGACTTTGATGCTAGAGGTAGACAGTGATTTACCATCCCATTCTCTTTGGCAAAAGTACTTAAACTCCCTGGTGACATCTTCAAATGCATCCAAGGGGATGTTTAAATAGGATAGCCACCTTTGGGAGCATGGAATAGGGCAGGCTGAAAGCACGAGTCCCGTCACACAGTGCTCTACCATCGTCCACGGTGGCGGGCTCTTCCATTTCACACCTGCCAGGCCGCTGGCTAAGTTGGCCTTCATGTGAGCAAAGTTAGGTGCATCCTTCTATTCTATCTCAGTGAAGATTTGGACGTGATAAAAGGATTCAACATAAAACATGTTTCAGAGCAAGTGACAGGGGGATTAAAATCCAAGCAGAGCATAAACATACAAGGTTAGCATCATCAAAATGAAATTACTTTCTCCTTATTGTTCTTTATAGACTGCATATTGACCATGAAAGTGAACTGCTTTCTGTAGCATGTTCAATTGACTTTGGGAAACTTCCTTAAATCAAATTGGAAATGTTTTGAGATTTCTCAGGAGAATAAATGAGAAATAAATAGCAAAGCAGCATTTCGTTGAAGTGTCTAGTCACCAGTCATCATTAGATCTGACAGACAGAACAAGATGTTTAGAAAACTTATTGAATATGGTCTGTTATCTAGCTATGTACCAAGGCTTTTATCTGATATATCTCTGGTTTTCTTTATATAAAAAGAGCTCGGTCATATTTGCAACAAAAATATCTGTTTATCCTAAGGTCCTTGTTGTCTACAGTATGTTGTTCCTGAGTGCTATACAATTTATTTTATGACAACATAGTTCTCTCTGTTTTCATAATGCTGTGAAAAATCAGGAACATTACAGTTTGTCTGGTGAAGGGCAGAAAAAAAAATCTGCTGTTTTTTATGCTTGAATAAATCTAAAGAAACTGTTGACTTAAGTTGCTCATCTAGGTACCCACTGCTGTACTGGAGGAAAAACTCATCTGCAGAATGCTCATTTTTTTCCATCATGGCTGTGTCTGTGTGGCGGAGGCCAGGGTCCTGGTGGCTAACGTACAAACCCTTCGAAAAAGTCATTGTCCTCCAGCTTAGATCTTCACCCTTGCTCTGACCCTAGCTCCGGCCTTTCTCTGCTACATTACAGAGACTCAGAGACTTCCAATACCTTTTCCCTGCATAGGGACTTACAGGCCATGACCAAGGCACTTAAGCTTCTTCTGGATAAATTATATTGAGCTCTTGGCATTCTCTAAGCTTTTCCAGACTTCAAATCATTCTTGCAGTACTTTTCTGAATCCTTTCCAATTTATCAGCATACTCTTTAAACTGGGGATCCAAGAAGTGGTCAGTTTGTTCCAGTAATGCTCTTGCTAATGCCTCACAGAGTGATAATTTCTCTTCCCGCCTCTCATCAGTATTTTCTTCTTGTGCAGCCAAAGGTTGCCTTAGCACTTTAGCCACTTGGCTAGACTGGGAGCCCATCAGCAGTCAGCTATCCACCATGAAACCATTTCTTGGCCATAGCTTGCTGAAATACAGTCCCAAGGCCTATCATTGGTACCTGCATGAAGATATTCCAGCTACACAGCTCTGACTCCAGCTATTCACCCCAACGTTAGAAGGCAAATTATTCAAGCCCCGACTGCTGTGCCTCCAGATAGTTCCAAATCACCTGCCCCCCTGCTTTTTGCAGCCAGGTCCCCTGGGGTGTATTGGCACCCTGGCTGCGGAGGACGCTGGTGAGAAGAGGACCATGAGCGGGCACGTTGTGCAATCCTAGTGAGCACACTCCACTGGGAGACTGGTTTGTCAGATATAATCACTGTCTCAGATCTGCCCATTAGCTGATTCCTGAGCCTTTTGATAGGGGCTTGTATTGCCTTGTGTACAGAAATGGTTATTTTTTTTAACAGAATGTCATGCGTTATCAAATGAAATGCCTTACAGTGTCGAGTTTGGCAATGCTGTTACTTTTATCAGTCAAACTGCATCTCAAAGAAAAAGCAATATCAAGTTCGACAGAAATACCACTCTGCACTCATTTGCCTATGCATACAAAAAAGCAATCAATCTGCAAAACCTCAGCAAATAAGAAAATATATTCAGTTATTTAAATTTTCAAAGAAAAAAATCTTTAGTTCATCTGCTTTGCAATATTCCTGAAAACAGAAAGGTTTTTACTCCTTCCTGATATTCAGCAACTCCCATAACATCTGAGACAGCTAATTTCACTCTCAAGCCATTTAAAGCAGATGGATTGTAGTCATGCACAAAACTCTCTAATGAATAAGTAAAACTAGTTACTTATTATATTATACAATAGCCATTTGTAAAGAACTGATCACTGAAGCAGTTGAAGTTTCCAGTTTCTCTCTGCCTTGCTTTATTTAATTGCCTTTGTCTGCCTTGGTTTTGTTGTGCATTTACTGCCATCCAGTGCTTCTGCAAGATATGGCTCCGCCACCCACTATTAAGAGCTAACCCAAAGCAAGAATATTCGCCTCTTTGCAAATTCGCTGACCCCCTTTGCAGAAGAGGCACTTACAGGTATTTCACAGCAATAAGGCAGCGCATCACTCCGCCATAGCAGCGTTTTGGAAAGGCGCGGTGCCTGACTTCAGCAGCTTCATGGTGTGGGGGCCCCGACTGCTGGACCCTGCGGGGAGGGCTCTGTGCCCCCAGCGTTGGAAGGGGCTGAGCTGAGCTGCTCTTTTGCAGGTGTCAAAAAAAACGGGTTTCATGATGAGTACTTTAAATAACGGTTGGCTTTGGTTTTACGATGTTAATATTTGGTTGGGTTTTTTTCAAATTCCCTACGCAGGATTTGCTTTTGCATTTTGCAGCCTGCAAGTGTTCAGAGTGTGCTGCTTCTGCTTCCCTGAAAGATAAAGCTGCGTACCTGAAATGCATCCATCTTACCGGGGTGATTCCTTTTTTTTTATTATTATTATTTTTTGGACAAAAATCACCCTTCATAAGACCTGCACACCTTTATACAATGTCTTAAAAAATTGAAGTAGTAAAGGTTTCAATTCATCATATTTTCATGAAGTGTTGGGTGGGGTTCGCAATGAACAGTCCAGGTAGCAAAAAAGCACCCCCAATACTCCCACATTTTACTAAGTCTGAATGTCTTAATTCTGGGAGGAATAAACCCTTTGGGGCTTCAACAAGGCCAAAACTGTTGCTTCAGATCTCATGAAGAGATAGGCAGAAGATGGACCAGGTGAAATGGGAAGTTTAGAGCCGTGAGCTGGTGAGTCAGGCTCAACTCTGATCCTGCCCAAGTCACTCAGACTGTGTTTTTGAAGCTCTGTACGTGCTCCTTGGTTTGGGTGGGTATGAGATACCTAAATAGCTTTACATATCCAGGCATTTCTTTGTGCTTTCAGGGTTTACCAGCTAGTAGCATTTTCCTCACTGCAACAATATAATACATTGTGGTGAAAATTTACTTACGGAGAAATGTATATTTGTGCATTTAAACTGATGTCTGTTTTGCCATTGTATGGTGATTTAAGGAAGCCAGAACTTGTCATATACAGCACTTTTTTTTAGTGTGTGGGAGGTCAAACACTGGAACAGGCTGCCCACAGAAGTCATAGGGTCTCCATCCTTGGAGATATTCAAAGCCTGACAGGACACGGTCCTGAGCAACCTGCTGTGACTGACCCTACTCTACGCAGGGGATGGACTCGACAGTCTCCAGAGGTGCTTCCAGCCTCAGCAATTTGTGGTTGCATGCTACAATATATAGATTTGTCCTAAAACAACATATTACATAGATGCAGGAAAATATTACACACCAACCCTAATCAAAAGCATAGCCAAACAGTTTAATTATGCTCATGAGCTAACTGTTTTTTTATTAAGATAGTGACCCTCTAATGATGGAGCAATGCATAATAGCATTTATAAATATCACATAATTTAACTTCCAATATACTAAAATGTTCAAGCACATGCTTAATTATCAGAATAATCCTACTGTGACGGATACTCAGATCTAAGCTAAACACGTGTGTCGTGGTTTAGCCCTGGCCAGCAACTCAGCCCCACGCAGCCGCTCGCTCACTCCTCCCCACAGTGGGATGGGGGAGAGAATTGGAAGAGTAAAAGTGAGAAAACTCATGGATTGAGATAAAGACAGTTTAATAGGGAAAGGAAAAGCTGCGCATGCAAACAAAGCAAACCAAGGAATTCACTCACTGCTTCCCATGGGCAGGCAGGGGTTCAGCCATCTCCAGGAAAGCAGGGCTCCATCACTCATAAGGGTGACTTGGGAAGCCAAATGGCATCACTCCCAACATTCCCCCGTTCCTCCTCCTTCCCCCAGCTTTATGTGCTGAGCAGGATGTTGTACGGTCTGGGATACCCCTTTGGGCAGTTGGGGTCAGCTGTCCCGGCTGTGCCTCCTCCCAGCTCCTTCAGCCCCCCCCCAGCCTCCTCGCTGGTGGGGTGGGGTGAGGGACAGAAAAGGCCTTGGCTCTGTGTCAGCCCTGCTCAGCAGGAACGAAACCATCCCTGTGGTATCAACGCTATTTCCAGCACAAATCCAAAACATAGCCCCATACAAGCTACTGTGAAGAAAATTAACTCTATCCCTGCTAATCAGCACAACATCGTAGATGAACACGTAAGCTTTACCCCTTTAACACAGCCACTGCTCTGGTATCTGTATTCCAGACCACAGAGCTGGCTAATAAAGGGCAAAACAAAAGCTTTATGGATACTAGAACCTGGTGTATGTTCAGATGAGACAGAAGTGAACTGGGAGGCTGAGACCCCAAAGAAGGGAAAACCTGGCCCAGAAAACACTTCTTGGTACAACCAGAGATTCCCATGTAAAACTCTGAGCACGTGAAGTTCAGCTACTCCACACATCCCAGGGAAGATTGGCCTCAGACTGGAAATACAGGGGATTCATGCTTCTACAGCTGTATTTAACCAGGAAGGCTGGCATACATGAAGCCCCCCGGCTGTCCTGATCCAGTTTTCCTGATGTTCTGGTCCTTGCGCAGCACAGCACCCCAGAGGTCACCCCATCCCCAGGAGCACACGTCCCATCCGGCACAGCTACTCCGTGAGCACCAAAGCCCTCATCTCCCCTGACCACGAATCCATCCGACACGTACACCTCCCCCAGCCTTCCCTTTCTTCTTGAGTAGAAGAAAAAAAGCCTTTGGGGCTCTCACCTGCATGGAGCCAATACCCCCATTGCTGTGCGCCCTGAGCAGCGGTGCTGTGCTGCCGCTGAACGCTCTTCGCTGGCTGGCTGTCCCACAGCAGCAGGAGGCTAGGAGGACCTGCTGCGTGCAATGTTTCAGTATTAGATTTGGTGCTACAGTGGTGTATTTTACTCCAAGCCCCATGTTAATTAAAAATCTTTGCCTCAATTAATCTCCTTGGCTTAGAGAATTTCAACTGAATCTTTAAAAAAAAATTCTTTTCCCCTTTATCATTGTTTCTAATTTTGCATTTCTTTCAGAGCGGTGATTCAAAGAGGTTTAATCTGATTCACTTTGGTTTTTAATTGATTCCAATTCCAGATGGTTTTACATCCTTCAAATGTCTTAAACAGTGATGGCAGGGAAACACACATCCATTTTAATAACAACCCCCCCCCGGCCTGAAGATTTCCACCCTGATCTAAAGCAAAACACCAAAAGCACAAAATTCTCAGACAGGGCTTTGCTGAGAACCTGTATAGGAGACCTGAACCCTGGGGATCAAAATGTATTTTTTCAATCCTCAGCAGAAAACAAAACAACTTATTACTGGATTTTTTTTTTAATTCTCTATGGCTTAAAAACTATCACAGACATAAAAGAAATAGCTTGAGGTTTGTGATTTGCGGGGGTAGGAGGGAGGTTGTTTGTTGGTCTCACTATTTTCTGAACAAAAGTTAGAGTCTGATCCTATGGCTGGATCCATCAGCAGCTTTTCCACCTGTGCGGGCCCATGTGTATCTAAAGGATACTCTTAATCCTAGCCTGGCCCCAGATTGTCCTGAATGGAAGTACTGAGATCTGAATGAGCTTTGATAGTCCTCTGCCCACAGCTCTAAGTGGAAAACTGATCATTTAAGCCTATTTAAAAATACTAAAAAGAATATGTAACACACTGAATGCTGAAATCAGAGCTGAACCACAGAAAATAGGTTTGCTTTTGAGGTGGTGGAAGAAGAATGGGTTTGGTTTTTTCCACAAGTATCTGTAAAATTGATCAAAGAGAAACCCCTTTGCCTTTTCTGGTCAGTGATACCTTTACAAGACCATAAATGCCATTTCTTCCAAAATATCATCTAACCCCTTCCCAGATGCCTGCAGTATTGGTGTCTCAGCTCCCTACTTCACCATGGCCCAGCCTGTTTTTCGTACTGTTAGGTTTGCAGCAGTACCTGACCTACCTGTTCTCATGCTTAATTTCTTCTCCTGCAGTCTTTGAAGAACTCTTGACCTTATACATCTACTGACATGAAAGTATTCACAGGCTGTGACGCTATCCCCATGACGTCCCTTCCTGTACTGCATCACAACGAGTTTCTTCAGGAGCTCCTCCTCATGTTACCCATACTTTAAATTCTCTTTGGTTTGTACTTTTCCTATGTTTTTAGAAACTCTGTGAATCATGTCAATCCCTCCCTCTGCACTTTTAATTTTGTTTCTGGATCTGAAATGAGCGCTGGCAGGTAAACATGGGGTGGATGCTCCATAGACTTGGCAGAGCTGGGCATTAAAACAAGCAAAGGAAAGGAAAAGAAACCTTGTTTTGACTTTAGCCGTGAAGAACATTAAGTCTAATGCTTGCTTCCTGTGTGATTGCACCCAGAAATCTCTTTAGTCATTTCATGGTGCCTGATTAGAAATAAATCCCACCAAACACAAAAATATTAGTCAGGCCCTGTCTAACATGAGAGCAATCTGGGAGTCAACACAGCTTCTGAAGGTAACTGAGAAAACATAGCACAGGTAAATTCATCACACAGAAAAGTGGTGGCTTGCACGAGAATCCTTTTTCAACTTGAGAATTTTATGACCTTACCAAACAAGTTTATAAAGCTCATGAGGAGCTTTCTATCAGAAGAATTTTTTGATTTAGCATGACTATGGGTAAATGATGAGAGACGTAGTTCCACCAAAGAGAGGGTTCTGAGGCTCTCAGCCCCTCATATGTTCTCAGGAGGCTGACAAGGACCCACAGAGGTAAATGAGAGAAAGCAAAGTAGGTTGCTGTCTAATTTGCATTCCTTCCCCCTGGATTTTTGGCTATGAGGTAGCAAAGCCCGAAGACTAATGCCACAGGGGAAAATGGGATCAAAGAGGACATAAACTCACACCCCCGCAGACTGCAGCTTCAGGAACAGGTACGTGCTACAGATTGCAGCCTGAAGCAAAAACGTCTAGATGTTTCCAAATTAGGTGGTGTTTTTTGAACAATTTGTTCATATTTTTATGTGCATTCACGTGAATATTCCAGCCTGCATCAGGACAAAACAACAAATGTTGAAGAACTCATTTTTCCCCTGGGATGAAAAACCTAATTTCTACTTGGCTGTAGAAAATAAACAATCCGCAGTAGCTTAGAGGCTTAATTAAAAGCAGACTATACCTGTGGTAAGAACTGGCAAACATTGACTTTTTAATGGCTTCTGTGAGCAATAAAAAAAAACCCCAACAAAAAACAACCCAACCTACTGGACTTTGCAGTGTAAGGAGAAATGCAATTCTGAAGAGCCGCCAGCCTTTGGGACCCTGACCTCTGCTGATAGTACCCTTGGAGATAAACAAGACTAAGGCAAGCACTTAAGTGATACACAGGGTAGAAAATACTACCTTAACGAGATGTATTTTATAGAGCTGTGTGGTTTTACTACCAGGCCACGATTAAGACCTAATGAAAAACAGAAATAGAAGTGCTTCTGAGATGGTGGAAACAAAATTTATCACCACCATTGGTCGAACAGCAAAGGGATCTAAGCCAGCCTCCCAGCGCCTGCTGTGCAGACAGGGAGCTGCTGGGAAGCGATGCAGCTGGCCACCTTGTGGAAAAAGCAGTAACGCTCAGCAGAGGCGACACGGGCAGGATTTTAAAGAAATTACACTAAAACCTACAGAGCTTAATTTTATTTTAAAGGATTGTGTACTGCGAACCTTCTAAGAAGACCCTCACTTGCTCTAAGGGCTGGCTCACAAGTAAAAAGAAAGCCACTGTTGCAGAGCTGCGTAGGATTTGGCTGTCCTTAATACACCTTTCAATAAGAAGAAATAATTAATAGCCCTGAACAGATGAACAGAAAACCGTTCCTATCAAACCTTCATCCTCATCACTGCTCTAAAACACGCTGCAAGACTGATCCCATTCATGTGAATAGTTTCTAAATGTTTAAAGGTCCCTTTTTGCTGTGCTGAATTAGAAAGAGGGACACATTTCACATTAATAGTCGTAGACCCCCTGCAAGCACAGCGCTCATCGCTGCTGCGTTTGCTGGCTTGCAATGAAGTTTGTTCCACACGGATTCATTACCAGGGAGAAGGTGCAGCAGCAAATTCTTTCAGTCTTGCTGACTTGTTCATCTGTTAGTCAAATAAACAGAGGGAGCTGGTTAATTTGGTAACAGGACAGCTTTCCTCATTGAAACATCACAGGCAATAAATAACCATTTGGGGGGCTTCATTTGTTCCCTTGATTATTCCATGGCTGTAACAAAGAGAATTCATCTGGTGTTACAATTAAATGAAGAAAAAAATATGTATCGTCATTTGTACCAAAGTCATATGGGGGAAACCTAAGATGTTTGCAAAGAACGATTATAATGGAAAATAAAACACACACAGTTTATAACTGACTTTAATCCTTTTTCTTCTTTCTTTTAGACAAGCTCATTACAGAGGGAGAACTGAATTTCTGCAGTAGCTGCCTTCGCTCACAGGCCTCTGCTGAGCAATCAGCGCTGTGCACTGAAGCATGAACTTGATATGTGTACAGAAATTCACAGTTCAACAAATTCCCCAGATCAACCTGGAGATGGAATAACAGCAGAATTAGATGTGTTATTACAGATAGTGACCCAGCACCTTCATTCTTTGTCTTTCATTTACCTTTCCCTTTGCCTGCATCCAAAACGACAAGCTGAGTCTCTCTTCGCCCAGTCACTCCTGTGATGAAGCATTTGATGAAATTTCTGCAGGCCAAAAATATTATTGCTTTCTTTTTAATTTTGATGTTGTTTTTCTTATGGTGCCATTCACATAGAAGCCACACGTGGATCGAAGAGATAAAGGAAAATGTCATGTTGTACAGGTTTTGAATTAAAATAAAGTTCCCAGTTTTTTCATGTAGGAAAACACGTGAAAGATCCTGCATGTCTTCCACTGTTCCAAGAGGAATCACTGGGTGATTTTTATCTTTACCAGTGAAAGCACCAACAATTTCAGGCTGCAACAGGTGGGATAATTTTAGTCTTTGTTGTTGACCTGAAAGCAAACTTCTCATCCAAACATACCTGCACCCCACAAGCCTGCCCGCGTATCCCTGGTCATCATGCTCCGAACAGCCGCTCCAGCTCCTCTGCGCTGCATGCACCGCAGCGACGGGCACCCCGGGACACCAACAACGGGGTGCCGAAATTCTGGCACTCCTGGGCTGACCCAGCACCTGCAGCCAGCACAGGAGGTGGTACAGCGGTGTCTGTCGGGGCGGCCAGCAGGTTGCTGGGTAGGCAGGTGCTGGTATTAAACTACAAGGATTTATTGGGTCCAGCATTTTTAGTGTATCTTGGCTTCCCTTCTTCAAACTAGTCTGCAATGCTTGCGAAGGCATGAACTTCTTTCTGTGGCACAGGGGAGAAGGACATGGATGCTCTTAGGGTTGTGGAAAATGAACCTGAAACCCGTATGAGCCTTTTTGGAAAGATCCATTCATTTAATATACGGCAAAGTATGTTACACATACAAGTATATATATAATGTGAAGCAAAGTAAGAAAGGGTGGCAGTCTTAATTTTGGATTTACTAAAAGCACTTCAGGCATCACTCCTACAAAAGATGGACCCAGTGGCAAGTCTTGCAACCCAGGAGTTTTCAGGAACATGCTGCCCAACTCCCGGTTTTGCAGAGCCTGTTTTCTAGAGCTGGACATCCTACTACGTATCACATGCTGCCAACCAGGCTGTCAGCACTACGTGTCCATGAATAACTAACACATCTACCTGCAGGCAAAGGGAGGAAGGTCAAGAAAAAAACACCATAAAATCAATATCTAGCATTTTTTTCTTTTTTTTTCACCATTTATTACAGCCAGAACCAGCAGCACAGACCCTAACGCCAGGTGCTGGGACAGCAGTATTCCCAGTCATGCCTCCTGCCATGCAAAGGCTGCTGCAATGGCTAAAAGTGGCAGCCCCCTGGCTCAGAAATCAGAGTTTCCTCACTTGTTGGGTCACCCAGGATAGAACAAGATCCCCATTTTGCCTACTTCAGAAGTAAAAAATAATTTGGCCTTGAATAGCAGGTGGTATTTTTATATTTCAGTTCAAACCTTTTTTCTTAACGGGCAAATGAGAGGGGCTTTTAGATTTCAGGTGCCTCATAAAAATACTTATAGTAACTTTACTTTAATAACACCCATCTGTCATATGTCATCACTTCAGACTCCTCTTACCTCATACAAATCTTAAGCCAAAGTAACATCAGCGACACCAGCAGCACGGAGTCTGCCACTTCATTTTTTTAATTTTAGTTTGTTACCTTAACTCTTCCCCTTATCCCTCCCCCGAGTTGGGCAGTAATTCTAAAGATTTTTGGTCATGAAAATCTCCTTTATGCAATACATGTGCACCCATCCCTGGGTCAGACCTGTTTCCACATCCCACTTGCTGCTGGCCGCGGGGTGGTGGCTGTCGCCTGCCCGTGCCAGCCGCGTCTCACTGGCATGGCATCCAGTTCCATCCATCCCCACAGCAGGCCTGTCAGCAGGGTGGGAGCACCCTCCCGAGTGCCAGAGGGCATCACAGCTCCTGCTGGAATCCATAACTAAAACCGCCCTGTGCAACGGTTCTTTCGGATAAGAAGCATACTTGATTCACTAAAGGCATAAATGCATTAGCATATTTTGAAAAGGTCCCCAAAAGACTGAAAGAAATGCAGATGTGCCTGGGCAGCGCCAGCTTCCCCCACTAGTGCTGCTCGAAGGCATCTCTCCTGCTCCTGCCCCAGCCGCCCGCCCAGAGGGTCATCCCCCATGCCCTCCGCTGCGGCCACTGGCCCTGCGGAGCTCACCAGGCACTTTGCACGCCAGCATCAGTGATGCCTTTCATCCATCTCACCTCCCCTAGCAAAGGCGTATGTCCTGACAGGCAGAGAGGTGTCCTGTGGTGAGCACCAGGGTTCTCTCCCTGCCCGTTCCCTTCCGAGCCCTGCAGCTGAGGTCTCCTTCAGCCCCCCTTCAGGTCCCCCAGTCAGCTTCCTAACTCAAAGCTACTGGCCCACAAGCACAGCATCACCTCTGCGGTTCCTCAGGTGAAGCGCCGAGGGTGGTGGTGTGTGGAGTCCCACCGCTCAGCCTTATGGCTCTGAGGACTTGGAGGATCCAAAAGTTTGTTAACCACGTTAACCTCTCCAGAGGTTTCCCTTCCCTGGTACCACCACAGCAGGGCCAGACTCCTCACAGAGCACGTGTTTGATGTCGCACCAGTGACGGAGCATGTCCCTGCAGGTATTTTAATTAGTTTAATTAGAATAAGCTGGCTTATTCTACCGTAGGGGATCGCAAAGGTCTCGTAGCTTTATCATGGCAGAGCTCTGAGCTGATGCATCTGATAGCAGCCTGCATCAGGTCTGTTTGCCATGAAATCATTAGCAGTCCATAAACACTGAAAATAAATCAGGCTACTATTCACCAGACCTCAGCCATTTCCTAACCTCATGAAACACACAAAAATAGCTATGCTAATGACATTGTTACGAATCTGGTTTTCTTGCTCGTGATTACCATTTTAAAGTGGCTTAAATGGACTAGTAATCACCATAGCAACACAACAGCAGTCACGGGACCACTATCCAGAGAATCTGGTGTCTTAAAAGGGAAGGTGGTTTCTTACATCTTTTCAATGAAACCTGGGTGTCTTCTGATTTTGAACCTGATAACAGACTGGAAGGAAACAGGAAGAAAATATGAACATTCTCATGAAAAATCTACGCTTCTTATTTATTGTGACAAAGTTTAAAGGGTATAAATAGAGAAGCAAGTAGGAATTAGTACATCAGGAAGAATCTAAGCATGCCTTGGGGTAAATAAAGCCTTTCAGCAAATAGGTAGTGTTACACATGGGAAAGCAAATAACTGAGGTCTGGAAGAAGACCACAGTGTCGTGCTGTACCGCAGGTTTCAGGGTTGCTATTATAATGACTTTTCCTGCTTCTGCCTCCTCCTTCCATTGGTAAACACTCACAGGCTCTTAAAATGACCTGTCATGGCATGTATGGTTAATTTAGTTGTTCCTTAGACACTGGCAACCGCAGCTAATTACATTAAAAATAAGATATAAAAATGAAAAAAAAAAAAAAAAAGTGTGTGCTACTGCCTGGCTTTAAAAGTTTAGAACTGCCAACAAAAATTAATGCCATTGAAATAGCTGGTTTCTGTGGTCTCTTTCCTACCCTTCCCTGTTTCTGGAAGACTTGTAGGTCTCAGGAAAAAGCAAACTGAGTCAAAGAGATATGACAAAACTGTTTAAAAACCTCTCCCTCTCCTTTTATTTTTTTTTAAATATGGATTCATATCTGCACATATGCCTGACAAACTCTCCAGATAAAAACATCTCCTGTGAAAAGGGAGCCGTCTGCAGCTGAGGTTGGAGCGTTGGGATGCTCCGCTGCCAGGAGCCCTTCGCCAACGCACGGCACTGCCCTGGGTCCGGGGCTGAGGAGCATGGGGAAGCCAGAGGCCAAGTCCTCGCTGGCCAGGTCCTACCCCCCACTTCCGTTATCTCGCCAAGCCACTGACCACAGCAGGGCTATGAGCTTCCCAAAAAGAGAGCTCTTCCTCCCCAAAATGCTTGACAGCAGTCATTCTATTCAGGCACTACATAGGCAAACTAGACAGCAGGTACAGGCAAGATGCCTGCCTGCATGCAGGCACCCCTTAGCAGCCCTAGAGGAAGACAGGGGTTTGCAGTGCATGGTCCCTCCTGACCCTATGAAGAGGCAGGGGGGAGTATTTTCTGCCCCTTGGCGTGCGGCAGTGCCACGCGGTGCGAGGACTGTGCCCCGGCAGCCAAGGCAGGAGGCGGGCATGCCCTGCAGGGTTTGGAGCCCAGGAACGAGCCACAGGGACAGAGGATGGGCTGGGGGAGCAGTAGGCAGCTATGCTGGCCAGCCCTGGGCTGCTCAAGTTACTGATTAAACACAGCAGACAGCGCACCCTCCAAGGCAAAGACCTTTTCCCAGCTATTTCCAGTCTGTTGGCCTTGCTGGAGCCTGAGGAAGCCGCACGCGTCCTGCCAGAGATGAGGTCTCTCCATCCCTCCCCACCCTGCCTACAGCTGCCAGGCATCAGGAGGTGCGAGAAATTCTGTCACTTTTAGCCTGCGCCTTGGTGCCAGGGCGCTTCAGTATTACAGAGCACCTGGATTAACCGCATTGCTTCTCGTCTTGGAATGTGCAAACGTAGTTTCCTTCTTTTAAGGAGCTTGGGTACACGTCAAAAACTTGCATCCAGACACCGCTGTAATCACCAGGTACGGAGATCTTTTCCGAGACCCGCGCGCCGCTCCGTAGCCAGAGGCAGTTTGTGCCGCAGTGCTGGCGAGGGTGCAGAACTTGCAAGGAGCAGACCCAACGCAGTATGCTTCCTCCGAGGCCCTTTCCTTCGTTATTAAATAAGAGCAGACGGACTCAGCTCCAGGCTGTACCCAGCCATGCCCAAGGGCTCTGGAGGACGCGGGTCGTCTTTAACCATGAGCTGAATGCAGCGGGCCCCACCGGGCCGAAGGGACAGCACAGGAAAACGCGCTGGTTAAACCACACACCCCGGAGGTCTCAGAGGTGCCCGGCTGAGCAGCGCTGTGGGTGATGGAGACTTCAGCTCCTGCGCAGCACAGCAATCCTTGTACAACATGGGGAGGAGCGGCTCTGCCCCAGCCTTTGCGCCGGAGCGCGTCGCCCTCACAGCCCAGCAGGCCCCTGCACGCTGCCCACCGCTGCAGCTGGGGGTCCGGTGCTGGCGGCAAGGGTGCCCGCTGCTCACTGAAAGCACCTACAGCGAGGCAGACTGCAACGTAGCGCTTCCTAAAGAGCGCCTCAGAACCAACGTTTGGTAAAAAGCGCAAGAAGGACGTGGAACTGTTGGAGCGGGTCCAGAGGAG
>BOSO01008223.1:0-21895 GCA_018403395.1 Gorsachius goisagi | reverse complement strand
GGCCAGGGAGGTGGTCGAGTCCCCATCCCTGGAGGTATTTAAAAGAAGGATAGATGAGGTGCTTAGGGACATGGTTTAGTGGTGGGATGGCAGGGTTAGGTTAAAGGTTGGACTCGATGATCTTAAAGGTCTTTTCCAACCAAAGCGATTCTGTGATTCTATGATTCTATGAAAAGCTGGGTAGATGAGGTGCTTAGTGACACGGTTTATTGGGAATGGCAGTGCCAGGTTAACAGATGGACTCGATCATCTTAAAGCTCTTTTCCAACCTAAATGATTGTATGATTCTATGATGACCTGAGACAGCCCACAGAGGTGGCTGACTTTCTCTGCTCACAGCACAGACGATGCAGGTCCCTATCTCTGACCCTCTGAATGGGAGTCTGCAGCTCCCCCTCCCCTGCAGCCTCTGTGGTCCTTAACCCTTCTTCCTTACCATCCAACAGGAATTCTTTTAACTAAAGCAGGTCTCTAAGGAAAAAGAAAAATTCAAAAAGCATTTTGTATTTGAGATTTTTTTTTTGGTAGTGCTTTTGTTAGGACAATAATTAATTTGTGTGACTTACATTACACAGGAGGCCAGACTATATAGCCACTGTAATTCTTCCCAGCTTTATTCTGTATGAGAGGCTGTTTCCACTTACATAAAACTTCACTTTATTAGTGCCATTGTCAAGGTGAGCCTGGCTATTGGTAGAAAGAATCTCAAACATAATTTGAGGGGTGCAAAGAAATGGCCCTTTCGAGAGCATTACTAACCTTTGTAATTCATCTTAGGTCAACACTGGTGGTGCTTGATTCTGGAAGGCTGCCTTTTCTAATCAAGTTTCTCAGAGGAATTCATTATCTGAAAACCTGTGACTAATGAAAGATGTTTTGTTCTTTTGAAGTTCAAGCTAATTTCCATGAAGGTTATTATTACTAAGCAACAGATTCTGTGGAGTGTCTCCTGAGGGGCTGAAACTACAGTATGTACAAAAAGTAAAGCAAAACACCGTGGAAAAAATGATGAAATATTATCCCCAGACAGAGGCCACAAATAGTACCATGTACAGGGCCTGTTTTGGAGCCTCCTTCCTTGAAAGCTGTTGTTTGACTGATGGAAAAACTCCAGTGGGAGCTAAAGATCGGCACAAACCACATCACCATCTACTGCGAATGTAAAGTGAGATTCAGCCTCTCCTCAAATGTGGAGATACACCACAGCATGACCAAGGGGAAAAAATAGTCCCAAATGTAACTCAGAATACTCAGTTCTTCTGAGAAAAGCGATCAGCTGTAATACATGTTAGCCATTTCAAAGGAAGAAAGGTTATTCTGGTTGTGAGGACAGAGTGCAATGAAATACAGGAGTGTTTTCTTAAGTCACAAAAGATGATGTCATCTTTTCTCCTATGCAGATGTGTCAGAGTAGATATATATATTTGCAGCTTGCTTAAGTAAAAAACCACACCTGGCTATTCAGCTTTTTGAGGATAGAGATTTTACTCTGTCCTTTTACTTTGGCTTTATCTGCTGGCTTTGCTAAATACAAGGTACAAATGACAGAGGATAAAGGAAGAAAACCCCAAGCCCCCAATTACTTTCAATAATTTTTTGAATGTCTGAGTAAGTTCCTTTGGTCTTGCCCTTTTTCTTTTTGTGTTCAGTTTGGGTAACTGTTTAAGTGACGCAGTTTCTAGCATAGAACTTGCATGAGGTGAATTTCAGTATTTGTTCAATGGAGTTTATAAACTTTACAGTAATAAAAATATCAGTATCATACAACTTAACTCACTAATCGTGGTATGTGTAGGGTATGTACAATCTGGAAATAAGTAAGCAGCTTGTCGTTGGGAGGTTGTTCTGGGAGATGCCCTATCACGTGAGAATGACGATGCCATCACGAAGCACTATCTCAATACTCCAACAGATACATAATTTGAAAATAGAATGGGACTGACCTGGAATTGCCAATAAGGATTATGTTCAACTTCAGGTCTATACTCAGTTCAGACCTAAAAAGGCTCAGACCTTTTCTAAGGCACACTATATTTTGAATATAAATTTTGTATGATGGATTTTTTTCAAGATTGATTCTGAATCTTAAACCTTACCCAATTTAAAGGGATCTAGCTTTTAGAGAGGCCAAAGACTCATTTTTTTTTTAGACTTCTCAGCTAGGGTAAATGACATAAAAGCAGTGAGGAAAAAAATGCCTGGGAATCTGAACCTCTCACATCTCTCCCATCCAGAGCTGTGTAGGAACTTTGCAGCTCAGTTTTAAGATCACCACTGTCTCTGATGGATCCCCTTACGTTACAGGTATCAAGTGACAGGACAAGGGGTAATGGCTTTAAACTAAAACAGGGTAGGTTTAGACTGGATATAAGGAAGAAATTCTTTACAATGAGGGTGGTAAAACACCGGAACAGGTTGCTCAGAGAGGTGGTGGAGGCCCCATCCCTGGAAACATTCAAGACCAGGTTGGACGGGGCTCTGAGCAACCTGATCTTAGTTAGTGGTGTCCCTGCTCACTGCAGGGCGGTTGGACTAGATGACATCTAGGGCTCCCTTCCAACCCAAAACATTCTATGATTCTATGGCTTTTAAAAATGAATGTGCCATTAGAAATAGATTCTCTTCTTTATTTATAGTCATTTTAGGTTGCAAGCTCTAAATCATTTTAAGCAGGGGAGGGAATAAATAACTTGCAGAAAGACTGATTAATTGTTTACAGAAGGTAGTGCTTTCAGTCTTGCAGCAATTAAGATTTTACAGTGTTGCCATAGGTCAATCACATATCTGGATCGATGCTTTTATTTGAGTCATAAACCTTCAGAAAATTACCGGAGTTTAAAATTTTGACACTAGCACTACTTTGAAATTTTGTGTTAGATTGACATAGAGCAGTTATTGTTTGTACTGGCTTTAGTACATTTTGTTACATCCCAAATTATAAGGAACAAAGATAAGTTGAACAAACAGACGTATGTGGTTATTGTGGGAGAAGGTGTATAAATATATATCATCTCTCAACTGGGAAACCCGGATTCTTTAGTTCTGCTACTGGTGGAGTAATTCATATTATTCTCAGGAATAATTTAGCATGGAAAATGTCAGGTTATGTTTCTGCATTAGGCCTCAACAGGCAGAGGTCCACAATCACGTGTGACAAATTGAGGATGCCACAAAAATCTAGAGAAAAATCTGAGTTGCAAAGTTCAGATCCCATATGTGAAACTCTTGTATTGGGTTGCTGCGGATTGAAATCGCTCAGAGGTAGAGCTCGTCAAAGCCTAGATTTCACTTCCATGGGAGATGGTGGCAGTTTGACAGTGTCTTTTAACTTTGATTCAAAAGGCAAGTTAGAGGTTTCAAAATTCTCTCTGCAAACAACAAAACAATTCCTTTAGAAAAGCAGAAGGCTTCTGTTTTGATATTTCTTCAACAAAATGCTGCCATGTATCTCTGTTCCAGAGGCTCCTGGACTATCCAGGATACCAGGCAACCTCCAGACAGTCAGACCAGGGTGTGGAGATGTATCATTGTGTGAAGAAGCATCAGGAGGCTTAAACTCTGAAATTACCAACTCCCTAAATGCTTCTAGGTTCTCTGCTCTGAAGTCCTAGCCAAACAGTCAAATCCTAGGTAGGCTGGGGCTCCAGAGACCTGAAGCCTTTTACCTGTATGTCGGAGAAGCCGGAGACCCAATATCCTTAGCCTCACTGCACCTTGCATCAGGGCCACCTGAAGCTGCAGGGCCTGGACACCTTAGGTCACCTGGCCCTGGACGTGGTGTGGTAGCTGTGGAGCTGCAGGCTTCAAGACAATGTCTGTGCTGCTAAATGGGCCAGGGCATAGTTGAGACTACATGGTTGAACACAATCTTTGCTGTTAAATGTTTAACATGCTTAATTTTTCATGGGCCACTAAGCCTTCTCACGGGTTAGACGGGGTCCATGCCATTTAACAATTCAGGTATAGATATTATATTTTAAAGGGAGACCTCTGGATGAATACGTGCTGAGCCATGCCATTCGGTGTGAGAGATGAATCCCTGGCTTTTTTCCTTTGCTGGTTTCAGTCCTGATGTAAGCAGGGATTTAGGAATTCCTACTAATTCCCACCAACCAGGGCAAGTTCTCACCTGCCAGTCCTTGAAACAAAAGGAAGCATTTCAGTTTTTGATCCACTTACTGATCTGTTTGCAGTTTATCCATCAACATTTAAAGATGTGATATGCAGAAATTACATTTTAAAAAAAAAAAACATGTACATAACATCATTCTTTTCCCTAAGGAATCACAGAGCATTTGAAAAACTACCTTTTCTCTAAGGTCATATGTTTTAATACAAAATTATATGGATTTAGAAAGGATGGCTTACAAACATGATTAGAAAATATATTAATCTTGCTTACGACTTTAAATTATTCATTCCAGGTCATTCTATAGTACCTCAGTCAATTTTTGTATGCTGCTGGTGTTACATGAAAAACATCTTGGAAACATTTCAGTTGTTTAAAATTTATTGGATTATCTTTGCCATATCTTCACTTCCAAGGCTGGACCAGCTTCATTACAGGGGGCCAATTTTTGCTCTCATTATAGCAATTGTAAATTAAATAAATCCATTCATTACAATATGGCTGCTCACAAGAGAGTTTGTAATATAATCCTGCAGTATTTGGCTCTACCAGATCAGTACAGAACAGATCCCTGAAGTAGACAGAGATTAAATTAAAATGCTATTTAAAATTAATATTAAAATTACATGATTTGTGTCTGTTGTTCCAAGTGCTCTCATTTTGAAGTCTGGGGTAGAATCAAAAATCTGTGCATTCAGCTGAAGACCAAGTATATGTTAGGTTTTTTCTGGGCTTTTGCAGACACCAATATTAAAGGTATGAAACTCTCTTTTGTCCAGAATTAAGTATTTTATTTTTGGATGAGTGTACTTTTGGGAAGGAGTAAATGTGTGCTTACCTGTCGTCGTTGTCATCATCACTGTCATCTTTGTTATCACCATCCATGCATGCTTACAGACCTATCCCCACAAAGCTCCATATAATGAATGGTATAATTCGGAATTGATAGATATCAAAAATAGATACAACCACAGCAGAAAAGGGAAAGTTCTTATGCACATTACTTATGGCATTTCAGAGATGCAAAAATAATAACAGTGGGGTGACTGTAGCCCTTTGTACTGGTCTTCCTCCCTGTTGGAGTGGCAAATGACAAAGCTGTCATTTGTGGTGCTGGAAAATTTATATCTTGTCCCAAATAAGGTGGTACAATTTTCAAATGACCTGGATTGCAAAACTCTAGTTTTTTGGGGAGGGAGGGTGAAGCAGCCTTAATCATTATATCATATCAATTGGTATCATAAAATATCATGATACAAGCACTGCTTGAGCCCCTAGAGCCAGTCTTCTGACTGAGGGCTGACCTAAACAGAGCGGTAAAACCAACTGTGCTTACAATATAAACCTGGGTAAATATTCCAGGCAAGGAAGTATAATGGCTCTTGTAGAGCACCAAGCCCTTGGGTTTGTAATGCACTGATGACTTATATGTCATTTTTCTTATCCAGAATTTATTCAAATTGCTTAGTGAGCAAGTCTTGAGAAATCAAATTTTGACATTTTTTCCAATGAACTTACCCAAGCCAGTGGTATTTTAATTTAACTTATTTCCAGTCAGGGATATTTAATCATAGACTTCCATGTGAGCTGTGCCTCAAACAATAAGACACCCTGCTGAGCTCATAGTGCAACAGAAAACTTTGGTTTACTTGACTCAAAACTAATTTGGGCATGTGTATAGTAAAATCTGGTTTTATATTGCTTCTCTGGCCCTTTCGTTCAGTGCTAGTAATGGAATCAATCACTGCAAATGCAGAGGAAGTGCAATTATGGCTTAGGCAGTAATGTGCTTAAACCTCTGAAAAAAGAAACTATTTTCTAAATATGCCCGTCACAATATGCAGCTGCCCAGAGCTTCATGCTATTCCCTTTATATTCCCCTACGTCTGAGGAATTAGTTTAAATATGTTCGCCAAAAGTTGAGATGATTCTCTTCCAAGTGAATTTTAAGAATAACAAATGTGTGAGCTTTTTACCTGGCTGAGCTTTCCTTTCCAGGACTAGCGTAGCACAAGGACTCTGGCAGTCTCTCGCTGGCTGTTCATTCATTCCTGTCCTGCTAAAAAAGTTGCATGGCTGTGTGGCCTGAAACTTCTTCCAGCTGAAGAAATAATTGGAGACATATATTGCTATGAAATACCCTCATGTGAAAGTAATACAGAGGATGCTTCATCGAGAGCAATAGCCTATTACTTCCAGTTTCTATGCACTATACCCTGAGATGTTTTAGAGAAAAAGGCAGTCTAGCTCCAGCAGGGATTAGGACTGGGAAACATCCACCGTTGTGCAACCTGCAGGAACTATATCCAGTTCTACCATGCTGAAACATCTGTTTAACAAGGCAAGACAGTGAATTGAGCTTGGGCTTTGTTTGTTGGTTTGGGTTTTTTTTTTTTCCTCCAGCTAGTATACACTGGCGGGCTTTAAAGGAAACGCGCTGGGTGTTTCTTAATGTTCTTGGTGTCAGTGTTGTGGATCAGCACGATGTCGTGCAGGGTTTTTTTATGTCTTATAGTGAAATGCACGTTGTTAAACAGGTTTGTATTTGAAAGGTGATAATGGGTCCCATTAGGGTTGCCTGAACATAATGACACTTCAAGATCACTTTGTGTCTCCTTTCTGTAATAATAATGTGAGAAACAAAAGGAACAGTAAAATGGTACTTTGTTACTGCACTTACCCGCTTGGTACATGCCTTTTAATGGCATTTGCTTTGAATTCTGTCAAGAATAAGCCGTAAGTATTTGTCAGCTTTCGAAAAACGATGTAAGACTAGCAGTCTGAGGCAAATTCATGCATCTTCAGTGATTTTTTTTTTTTTTTTTTGGATTCTAAGAAGTATCAGATAGTTCTGTATTAGAGATTCATTTTGTCTAACTGTTGGCACCAATAAGTTAGGCATCTAATCTAAGATACTCCCATGTGCTCTCTAGGTACCTTCAGATGGTGAATCATCCCTTCTATCCAAGAAACTTATTTTAGGAGGATGAGTCATGCTCCAGAAATGCCCACCTGCTTCCAGCGACTCTAGAGGAGGGCAAGCATAGACTGAGGGGCTACCTTCTGTATCTCTGCAGTGTGGTAAGATGAAGCTCATTTTTTTCCTTCCCTTTCCAGATGTGATTTCTATATTACCACAGTCATGTTTGCTTTAAAAAGGGAGCAGCACAGAATTACACCATGATTATTCTATGGCACTTATTCTGTATTTTTACTGAAACAAATCCTATGTGGGCAGGGAAATGAGGTATCTCATATGGCATTCCTGCTGTTTTGAAGATGTGCAACTCCTCTCTGCTCAGAGGTATAAGGAGTCAGGAGATTGCTTTAGCTCAAATTTTGACTGGCCAGTGTTGTCTCATCTTGCTGCTTTCTTGCTTCTGGTTAAGTGTGTGAGCTACATAAAGAATGAGCACCTTGTTCCTCTCCTGTACCACATTACCTAAAGCTTACAGGTGACCCCAGTTTTTTAGCTGGCAGTTCTCAGACTCTCCAGTGAGTTTCTTATGAAGGGCCTTGCAGGCACTCACCTTCACCCTTTTATCAGGACTCATCGCATTTTACTTTCTTCCAGTAACTCGCTCCATTAATTTCGCCTGTAGCTAACATGCTGCATGCTTGCATCATTACCATAAGACTTTGACTTTCAAATGTTAAAACAAAAAAAGTCAAAGCTTTTGTTAAGGCAGATATTCCAGTCTGATTATTATTATTATTAATGTTGCTACCATCAAATTCTGAATGTACTACTTGTATTGTTAATGTTATTTAGTTACTATTAGACTGGTTTATACCACTCCCTGTTATGTTATGGGTATATGATACTATTTTGGCTATTTTTTAAAATTAATAATACAAAATGCAACACAAAGGAAAGCTTATCTGAAGGTTTTTCTCTTAGCTCCAAGCTATATCCAGCAGCATCCCTCTTTCATCCATCCTCTCTGAGGGTATTTTTAATACCTTCAGTAAATCAGACTTTCAATTCCACCTACAGAGTATTGTCCTCACAGTCTGGGACCTAAATATAGGTACAACACAGCTTGTAAAGTACTGTGGTACATGATTACTGTAATAGTTACTGTAAAGTACTTTGGGACTGCGGTACACAGTCCAGGTTGCTTTAACCTAGTGCTGTGTTAAACAGGCAGAAGGAATGCTGTCAAATGTCATAACACACAGTGTTATTCCCAGCAAGTCTATGGACTAGGCGAGTTGAATTTTTAAGAGCTTTTCCCAGGGTTTAGCAAGCCGCCATCAACAGTAGGGCTGGTTGGCATTCATGTTTGCCATCTCATCAGAAGGGTTTTCTGCAAGGTCTGTCCATGGCACTGAACTGGTTCTTCATCTGTTGATTACAAGTCGAAATGGGGGTTGCTAACCAAGCAGGAAACTTCTTCCTTGCTAGAGGTGCTAAAGGGCTAACCTTTTTTAGCCTGTGCAAGAACAGGTAAATTTGTTTGAAAATGGAGCTGCAAAAAGACAATTTTTTTGAAAACCGCTTGCGCATAAGGAGGTGGTTTCTGATCTGTCAAGGTAGCTTTACTCTCTGAGCAAAGATAAAGGTAAAAGTGGACAGACGTACAGACAAATATTATGCTATCCTGTGATATGGGAGGATCACAATAGGAAGGATTACTGTGTTTCTGTGGACACAATCCTATTAATGAATATCAGCCATGGGAACATGTAGGCAAAGTCATTTGTGCTCAGATGTTGCTGCATAACTCCCACTAAAGCCAACAAAATCACACAGCTAAATTCGTGCCCCCACTGCAGCAATGCAGTAAGGAAAGTGTTGCTAAACTCTGAAGCAAGCTGTTGTATCTGAATAAAATCCCCAACAGCACCACATCCAGGGTCTGCTATACATCCATAGGGAGAGAAAAAAAGATGGGCTGCTGCAGTAAGGCAACAGACTGACCCAGTGAAATAGTCATCACCCGTGGCCAGCCCTAGGAGCCAGGCTGGCTGATGCAGTGAGCTCGGCTTGTCTCTGGATGGGTAGCTCACCCCAGAAACAGCAAAACAGCAAGCAAAGGAGGGAGGGTAGCGTGCTCTCAGCTCCCTTTCTATGCATTCCACTGCTTCATAAGGCCATCTTCCTGTTTTTCATAAGGTAGGGTAAATGACTTCTTTGCAGACTTCAACAGCTGTTTTGTTATCCTAGCCAACCTATGTCAGAAACATAAGGAGAGAAAAATATTTTACCTGTCAGTCATTTTGCTTCTGGGTATGAGGAACCAAAGCTCCTTGTTAGCCAATCCCACTGCCATTTTAACCTCACTTATTGCACGGGGCCATGGCATACATTTCCATTGGTTATAGTTCCATCAGTAAATGGTGACTGTGCTTCTGTGTGCTTGTAATACTCAGGCTTAAGGGAGTTTAAAAACTTTTAGATGAATTGGAATGGATATGTTTCATGGTTTCAAAGTAGATTTCTGAAGTTATCAAATATCACGTGCTTCCTCAAAACTTAATATGAATCCATTTTTTATATTCATTTCATATATTGCTTCTATAGCCAAGTAGAAAACACAGCAGTGAACTTGAGATGCACTCATTTACTACAAGCGCAGTAGTTTTATTTTTAACATTTAAAAATGTCATTGCCCTTGAGAAATCCTGAAAGTTGCAGAAGTGAATAAAAAACTCTAATTAGGATTATAGAAATGAACCCATACTGATCATTTAGATAAGTGGTGTTGGAGTCCAAGATTAGGAGGGCCTTCAGGAACCACTAATGTTCTCAAAAATTGATAGTAAGATCCTACTACTCTTATCTGAAAAATCCTAAAATGGAGTTTTCCTTGGGTTTTTCTCAGAACTTGATGGGGGCAACAGAATCAACTCATACTGTTACCACCCTTTAATATGCTTCTACTAAGTAACCTACCTATCTCAGTCTTTGGCTGGAGAGTGCAAATGATCACAGATTCTTTAGCCATACCATAAGGTCTCTCGACATTATAGCACTCACCGTCTCCATGGAGCATTAAGAGCTTTCCATATCCTGCCACTTAGGCAGCACATCATCATTTGACATCTTGCCTTTTGAATTCTTGTGGAAAAGTATAAATGAGGGAAAGAAGAGTTTGGACTAAAACTTTTTGCCTTTCACTGTGTTGTAATATCTTCTGTTCAAATTGAGAAGGGAGCTGCACGTTACTTTACTGGGAACATGCTGGGCCATCTTTGAGATGGGAATAAAGGGGCTTTACAGAATTTTGAAAAAAAAGTGGAAGTGGGCAGGCAAAATTTTATCCTTGGGTCTTGTGCAGGAAAAGGCCTCAGTTGTTCTTTCAAATTGTCCAGGAAAATGTATCCTAATGTCAACACTTGTTGGCAACTCTGTGAATGAAAGCACTACCTGCTAGTATGGAGGAACGCAGCAAGCTCACTCTAGAAATTCTCAGATGATGGGTGAAAACAAGTTTTCTTCAGCATTTCTTCTTCATAAAATCTGGTAAGTTGTGCAAGTCTGATGTGGGGCAAAGCCAGTTGAAACACAAAGTGGATTGATTTGAAGTGAAGAAGGGCTTTTAGAAAAATCTGTCAAGGTTTGCACTTTGTGGAAAATATTCAGTTAACGTGCCGTGAGGACACTGGTAAGATGCAGGTTCACAAGACTGATGTAACCTTAACCCTGTGTGGCTTTGCTTCATGTAGGGTGAAACTGGGTGTTTGAAGAAAAAAAACCATTCAAAACGTCCTATAATATCCTACAGATGTTATATTTTCTAGAGAATCAGATATTAAAGTAAGTCCATATTTTTTTTTCTGCTTATTCAATAGACTGTGACATTATATGATGCTTTTCTAAATTATGATACCTTAAAGCAGTTTGCCCAGCAGCTAAACAGTGGTCAAGAGTGTTTACACTTACCTGCCAAACAATGTCTTAAATTCTACTGTAGCTAAGGAGCACTGCTTTTTTCAGAAGTATTAGGTAGGGCTCCAGGGAGATTTTCTAGTCTTTCTGAGAACTGCCAAACAGGAAACAAATTTTATTCTATATTAAACCTAGAGTGAATACATTACTGTCAAAGTAGTTATTACTGGTTTACCTTGGTGTACTTCTGAGCAGAAATTGGCACTATAGTTTCTGTCTGGGTGGGTGCTAAAGATGAACAGATGGGTGCTTTTTGCCACATTTTATCTTAAGCTTTGAATCAAATGGTAATGACGTATTTGAATACCAAAATTTCTGTAACTAGAAGTCTCAGAAACAAAAAATGTTAAATCAGTGCATCTCTCTTCCTAACTTATAAGCTATTCTGGTTTGCCTCTTGATGACTGAACTTTTCTGCTTTACATGCAACTGCAAATTCACCTGTTATAATATCACCAGCTAGGCTAGACTTGGAAAGGACTAATTATTCCTCTGCTTGAAACCACAGGCAATGTTTGGCATTACGCTGGAGTGATTTCTCTCTCCTCAGATTAAACTGCACACTTTCGGTGAACACTGGATTGTCACCAGCATCCCAATCAAATTAGTAGTAGTCATGCCTGCTGATGGGGGTTTGTGGTTTTTTTTTTCCAATAGCAAGTGAGAGTGCAAAACTTCCCGAAGGAATGAGAAAGGCAAATGCTGCTTTGATAGGGAAACATTCAGCAAAATTTGCAGAAAGGCTGAGCAACTTTTAAAGTGGCTGAAACTTTTGTCTGTTATGACTGTTATGCATAAAAGGTTTTCCAATGCCTCATTTGCTTATTTTATTATAGAGCTGTCTTTTAATAAAGCACATTACTGATAAAACTATACAAATTTGTGGTCTGTTATAGCTTTTCCTTAAAATTGAGTTCATTATTAAGTGTGGATGCCATCAATTTTTAATGATGTCTATTAATGTAATCTTTTATGATAATATTAATGAGAAAGCCTTTTAATGGTTGGTTTCCTGGATTGCCAGTACAGTCTCTGTGTACACTGTGTCAAAGTGTCAGACAGATGATACAGATGACGCAAATTGTGCAAAGGCTGCAAAGCTACAAAATTAGCTAACCTCTACTCTTGATAGTTTTATCTTGCATGTGTCACATTTTTTAAAGAGGTTACTAGTCTTGTTAGAATTGGCAATTACAGAGGGTTATACCATCACTGAAATAGAGGCGGTGAAAAATATCTGCTTATTTTGCCATCTGACTGTGTGGTTTCTCACTGGAGGTCCATCTGCTACCACTGGCTCAGAAATCTGATTTAGATGCACCGCAATGCCCTTCCATCCCAGAAACTGCATAAATGCAGTACTGAATCACAATCTTAAATCTAAGTGGGTGGAAAGCGCATTTCATTACACTACAGCTTGAATTCTTCAATTTCCTTTCCCTTGCTTCTGGGAAGCTTGAGTGCGCTCTTATTCTAGCAGTGAGATCAGGCATAAACCTTGTAAAGCCCTCTGTAACTGAGCGGGGCGCTACGGGTTGCCTGGCTTTCCCTCCGGTCTCCACCTGCTTTAGACACAGCCAACCATCTCCAGCTTGCTTCAGTTGAGTGCAAAACTTGGCAGATACAAATTCCATCTTGCTGTTTCACTGGCTTTCCGTGCCTCACCAACGTTGGTTTCTCTGCCCACACTTCTCCCCCAGCTTGTCTGCATCACCCCTCTGACACTTCTTGTATCAACTCTGCCTACTCATGCTGGCAAGGGTTGTGAAATCCCCTCATCTTTGACGCACTCTTCAGGGGGCCGGTACCCAGCTACAAGGCAAAAAGGCTGTGGCCGGCCTTGGGGCATCTATTCAAACGTCCAGGAGCCTGCCTTCATTGCCTGGAGCTCAGCATCTATCCCCTCAAGGTCAGGAAAAGAGCTGTTGTCAAACAGTTTCTGTAGATGAGCAAGGGCCACAGATACCAGTACAGACCATTCTCTGCTGGTGGGTGGCTGCCTCAGTTGTGCAAGCAGGAAGAGCGGCTATGACAGTGCTACCACAGGAACTGGGGGAACGTCGGGATCAGCTTGCATATGACCACTGACATCCCTTGGCCAAACATGAAAGTCCCATTTTTGCAGATTCAGTGCCAGACTAAGGACCTCTTCCTACCAGTGGAGGAACACTGATAAAGCCAGGCTACCAGTTGTGATGTTGCAAGTGCCACATACTGCCCTGTCCTTTTTTCCTAATTTCCTGTTGCAACAACGTGGCCTCCACAGGCTCTCTGCCTGGGTACCAGCTCCTCAGTGTGGAACATGCATTTGGATGCTTACCTACAGTTTGGTGGATTTTCTCTAATGTCCTGGATGCCCTGAGCATTACACGGGCCAACACAGAACAAGCCCACGTGCACAGGGCACCCTGTAGGGCCAGTATCCCATGAGGGTCCTTTGTATCACCCAAGGGCAAGGTTACTCTCTTGTCCTTGCTCCCAAAATCAATACTGGCTGTTATCACAGGCAGAAGTACCCTGAGGCAGGGCCAGCGTCTTCACCTTTTTGTTTCCTGCCTTCCACATACACCCACAGAAATATCCTGTCAGGCCACAGCAGAAGTCTGTGTGAGAGCGCTAGTGGAAATAAGCTCCTAAATATCATCTCCTTGCTGGGAGCCTTTTATGAAGGTGTTTTTGCGGGAGCTCTGCTGGTGTCTGGAGGGGCTGCAGTGACCAAAACTTGTCTCTAGTAAGAGTTTTGAAGGGATATTGTAACCAAGAGAATTACATTTCCTGTCAGAGACGTCTCATAGAGATTGGGATGGTAGATAACGGTGTGCAACCTCAGAATGGGAAAGGTAATCCTAGCCCTTGAGATAGGAGGTATTGATTTTTTTTACAACTCAAATTGCCTTTGTTGCTCTGTCCTGGTGTGACCTACCTGGATTTATCTCAGACGTGACCTCATACGCCAGACATCCAGACACTTTCTGAGAAGAAAAAAATGTGTGCTTGATGGGTTCCTTGTTGGCAACTGGTATAGTACTGGAAAATAAATGAGTGTTACTCTGTGGCTCTCCTCAAGTAGCAGGGAGCTGGGACAAAGCACGTGTGAAACCATGAAGCTTGCTGGAGCCAGCTTAAGCCATTTGAGTGCTGAAGCCTCCCCTTTGAAGTCTTGGGTCTAAATACCAGCCTGAACATACCCTGGCTAAGCTAGAGCCATGCATGGGCTGGTTGGGCAGATGGCTACTACCATCCCATAAAACATACCACATCTGAGCAATCCTGGCCCTCTTTTCAGTGGTCTCTTTTTTTCTGGGTTCCTCTCTAGCATCTTAATGCTTTGCAGTATTTATAAATTTAATTGGGTGCTTCTTCCTAAAAAAAACAAAACTTTAAATAGTGAATATAATCTGACAGATTTTAACGTAACAGATTTTCTGGAATAAAATGCTGGTGCTGACTAAAGCCAGCCTAATCCTTCCCAGTGCAAGTATCATTAACGGAGTCTATCCCGAACAAATGGTGCTTGCCAATTGCTCTGCCAGGTCAGGCAGCTAACTGGTTTCAGCAGAAACCAAAAGATACCAGTAACAAAAGAAGATTGGCAACTTAAAGGCTGTGTCCTCCCACAAACATTTAAAAAAACACTAAAAAACCATATTTGTGCTTGAAAATGAAAATAAACATGGCTTCTTCATGGAAGAAGTCCACTAGAGAGATGACCTGTCTGAAGGATTAGTCAGTTAGAGTTTGAAAGCAATTGGGAAAATCTTTTAAATATATCCCTCACTTCATCCAGCCTCTTTGAGAAGTAGGAGACAGTGACTGTGGCAAAAAGCCACCAAACTAGTTATGTGCATTTCCCCTGGGCTCTCCTGAATGTCGGAGCCATGTGCCCTCGGCCTCCTTCAAGACTTTTGTACTTTTTTCTGCTCCTCACCTTCCTGCAAAATGAGAGCAGGTGAAATTACAGATGCTGTACAGTAAGTCCAAAGATAAAATGTGAATCACTTTCTGTTATAAGTCTAATTCTGGCTGCTTCATCCCCATCCAATCAACACAATTACCTTTTTTAGGGTTTTTTTGGTTTTTTTTGTTTCTTTTTTAGTCTTTTCCTTCTGAAATTGGCAGGTAGAACGGAGCTGAGCTGGAGATACATATTCCTGGAAAAGTTTCAACATAATTGGGCAATGTCTATTTTGCAGAGAAGGGACTCTAAAAGACCCTAGGTAGGTGTTTCATTTTTTTAAATGCCTTGTGGTATTTTCTATAAAAATCTTATCTCAGAACCAGCTTGACCTAGAAATGTCAGTATATTGGAGATCCTTGCTAGTGTGGATTTTGGCAGTCCAGAGTGTCTCAGCAGGCTTTAACAACATTGCCAAAAGTCCTGTGGAGAAAATTAATCTCTAGCAGAGCCGAGTTGCTTCAGAAATAAACCAGGGGCTTAGATGATTTGCCATCGAGAAGCATCTTCAGCAATTATGAATAACCTGCCTCACGCCCTCTCTCATGCCTTTCTGGCTGCACACTTGACTCAAAATTATTTCCTATGTCTGGAAACCCATGCCACCGTCATGCCTCTTGGGTGGTGTGTGCGGGTGGCTGGGGGTAAGACCATGAAGGTTCCTGGTTAAGATAGGACAGGTTTCACTACAGAAAGGTTACCAAATTGGACAGGCAGCTTTTAGCATTTTGTTGACTTGCTACAGTAAAACTGAGAAGAAGAAATCCAGGTCCCGTTTCGTGTTGCTGGGCTTAGGGAGAAAGGTTGAGCGAGTCAGTAGTAAATAAATGGGGTATGTGGCAAGACGACAGGTGGCTGTATCAGCAAGAATATACATGACCTTCTGTTGTTCCTCCAAGCTTCTGTTTCACAGAAAGCTCTAATCATTTTGGGTAAATAGAACTATAAGCTACAGATAGACAGAAAGGCCTAAGAAGGAAATTATTCAGCGGGCAGAGAAAGCAAGCCTGCTCTCTTCAGCTTTTTTCCATCTGTTGGTCTCCATTGAGAAACTGAAAAGGCAGCCGCTGGGGAGCCCTGATCTGCTGGCAATCCAAAATGATTATTTGATTTGCTACCACACAGTTGCACTGCTGAATCTCTGTGTTCCAGCAGGAGCTGGGTTTATTATTTCAAGGCTTTTTTAGCCTTCACAGCCATTGGTTTTCTCCTAAGGCTTTAGTTTTCAAAATATGCTGTAAGCTAACATAGTGTAAATCTAAAGATTATCCAAATTTAGAGAACTTTAAGCTTCGGTGGGGGAGGAGAATGATACAGCAGTTTTCAGTTTGTGCTAGTTTTTTGTAGCTTTGGGTTGCAGAAATAATAACAGTGTTTAAAGGAGTCAGCAAGGGGCTGTATTAAGGAGAACGCCTTTGATGGCTATGAACACGCTGTCCATGTAGTTCTACGTGTGATTCATTCGGATGCACCACGTGAGGCGGGTTTTTTTTTCTTGTTATATTTGTTACAGTTTGCAACTGTTCTTTGTGTCAGAGAAATCCACATATTTACTTTTCTTGAGGCCCTTGTATCTCTGGACCTCTAATGCTGAGTTGAAGTAGGCCAGGCTGGTCTGACTGATGTTAATTTGAGCTTTCTCTGCTCATTCCTTACACTGCGATAGTTACAGCACAACCCTGCCACACACACCAAGCAAAGATGTATTAGAGAGACACGTAGAAGGAAAATATTGGCTTCCCCTCCAAAGGACATCTTACCTCCTGGATTCATAATCTCAAAAATCAAAATCAGAGCAGAAACAAATATTGGCCTCATCTTCACTTCTAATACATGCAAGTCCCCAGAATTCACACTAGAAGTCACTGACATCTTGGGGAACCTCCCTGCTCAAACTGATGCAAAAATCTCAAACCTCACTATTGGCTGAAGACTTTTTCAGGTACATGTGAGTGCCATGGTACCTACCTGATCCTGCCTCTGACTGTCCTCCTGATACCTGAGCTTTAAGTCAATATGTAGATTGTCTAACATGTGCGATAAGCTGTATCACTTTCAACAGATCATCATGCCATTAAGGCAGTGACTGACCAGCACAATACAGGACAACTGGCAATAACTATAATGCTGGACTGTTGATCACATAGATCTTTTGAAGAGCAAAAAGGGAAATAGAAACTTGAGAAATAGGTTAAAAAAAGGGAACAAAACCTAAAGAAATGGTTGTTGCAAATACATGCAGTAGAAGATTTCCAGGCCAGCAGATCATTCCTCTTAAAATCCAGAGCCTCTGCCAAACAGGATATAAAAAGAAAAAACAGAGGACTCGCCCTGACAATGTTTAGCAATTGCAAAAGCATGTATAATATAAATATTTGAATAGCACAAAATACAGTAGGGATATCACTTATGGACCAAAGATTCTTGTACTTCCTTATTTTCCTCATGGTTGGGATACCGAAACCAGTGCTTCAGCTAACTATATTGTCTTTTTTTTAGACAGATATGAGGAGAAAGCAATGTGAAAAATACATAAGGACAAATATTTCAGGCTTTTCCTCTGAAACTGAAAATTTGTGGGTTTTTGAATGTACATTGCTATACAGTGAAAGGCATCAATAGTTAAGAAGCAAGGGGTCAGAAATGGGGTTTTTTTCATGTTTGAAAAGGAAAAAGATTAAAAATTCTCCATCCCTATCTGAATTATAAAGTTCTGCAATATTTGACGATCGCCTAAAAAATTCAGGATGAAAATCCATGACAAGTTTCAGTTATGAAGAATAAATTGAGAAAAATGATGGATGGCTCTTGCTATTACGGTCTAGGACAAAAGAAGTGCAGAAGAACACAGAATAGCTCCTGGCAGTGTCAGCAATAACATCCTCTCGACTTGTAATGCCTGGAGGGGAGCCTTGCGTTATGTGGTGGGCTTTGTAACAGGTCCAATCTTCACCTTACCGGCTGAACTCGGGCTGTGTGTGGAGATGCTGGTCTGGGACTTAGAAAATCACAGGCAGACAATTTGAGGTGTCTACTCAAAGTGACCAAGGTCTTCTCATGAAGGGCAGGCAGTGCTGAATTTTGCTGTCTCCAATAACTTGTCACTTTCTGGCCATGTGGTGTTGGTGAAGATTTTTGGTAAGAAGGGAGGGGCTTTTCTTAACAATGCCAGATGTGCCAGGACCCTAGAGAACAGCCTGTGCCTAAAACCAGCCTCAAGATGCCTAAATTAGAAGCTTAGTCATACAGCTTGCCAATTTAATCAGCGTAGAAAGACAGACGCCTCCAGAGAATGGTATAAATCTTAGTGCAAGTGCATCCTAAAAATAGTTGTGAGGAATCCACACCTGAGCCTGCTGTATGAGAGAGTGGCTCTCTTACACTAGACAAAGAAAATCTAGTGAGGAATTTAAAAAACACATGGCAAGAAATTACCGCATATGCTGGGAACAAGGTAATACCATATTCAGAAAAGAAAAACCCCAACCATGTTTTTCTGCCTTAAGTATATACACAGATGCATAGTAATTAAGGAATTTAAATGAAATAGTAAATAATGCAGAACAATATATTCTCATAGAATAAATGCAAACAAATAAACAAATATGCAGACTAGAGCAAAGGAATGATCATTTATCTTATTTTGAATTTAAGAAGTAATGAAGTATGACAGCTGTACTAGAAATGGGTGAAAACCAGGGAATAACAGGGATATAAACACACCAGCGATAAGTGTGTATGTGGATATATGTATGTGTGTGAATTTACAATCAATTTTCCCTACTCCCTCACAAGATAACAAAGCAATGAGATAACTTCGAATAGGAAAACATACCTAGAGGAAGGCAGAATATAATTGTACTGGAGAACCTTGTAATCTTATGGTCATATTTCAGATACCATTTCTATGAGAAGTGATTCTTTGCAGTCATGAGTTTCAAGATAAGGTTTGAATGTTTTTTTTTTTTTATATACAGCTCTCAGACTTTAGCACTTTTTTCTTCTATTAATTACATTTGCATGAATGTTTTTATGTGCTGGTAGTGGTGGTTGCCATCATGCCAAGGCACATAAGAGAGAAAGGCAGCAAGGTGCAAGGAGCCTCAGGAAATCAGTGGTTTCATGTACACATTTTTTTGTGTTCTTGCAGCATTTCCATCTCATTTCCACTGTTTCCAGCCTTGGACTTCTTTTGCATTATGCCAATTAATAAGCTGCTGTCAATCTATTACCTCCGTGCAGCCTTCAAAAGTAGTATTTCAAATTAGGGTAGGTAAGCAGGGAAGGTATAAATGGCAACTGGTAGCGTAAATCTGGTGGTGTGAAAGTCCTGCTAATACAGAAAACCTTTTTTTCTTTTTCAGTTAAGCAAAGCATACCACTTCAATGGTTTTATTTTGGGTGAGGTTGTCAAGTCTGTGACTGACAATAAAATAGGAAGTTTCTTAAAGCTTATGTGGGTTTTGTAGTATCCAGGGAGTTAGGAGAGAAGGAGAAAAAATTGCCATGACAGTAATCATGCCTCTCATATTTGTTTATGCATTCCTATGTCCAGTTCGCATGCAGCTAAGCTCAGTATGCATTTAATAGCTGTTTGTCTTATTGTCACTATTTAGAGTTAGAGGCAAGTTTAATGACGTATACATACATATCTTATACACTTTTGTTTTACATAAAGAATTACTGTAAATTTATCTTAGATGTTTTATAAATAGTTAAGATTATAACACTTGAAGGAATTGAATAAAGCTGGCTGGAGCTGCCCTATTTATGCTGTGTGTTTGTACTTTGCTCCTGAGCTGCAGCAGGGTTGCAAAAGCTCCTTGAATCCTAGGAAGGGATAGTAGTCAGAAGGAAGAATGCCAGCTTGCTTTTCCTCAAAATTAAGATTTTACAGCTTTTTCTTGTAATACTGGTCTTCAAAGTGGAAACTGATACTAACCATGAACTGATGAACTGCAGCTGAACTTTATTTCTACATCAGTAAGATGGGGGCGAGGCAGAACGAATACCATTGCTCTGGAAAAGCACGTTCAAGAGTTATAAAATGAGCACACCCTAAAGCCAGGCAGGGTTCTGGTGGAGGAACACAGTGGAGGAAATCCAGCTATATTTGGGGTACATGGTGAGCCTGGCTGACCCCCTGTAAAGCCCAGCCCACTGGTGCACAGCCTGACACCTTGCTCTTGCTCAGTGTCCCTCCTGTGAAAGGTTCAGCCTGTTGGCCCAGGCATCGGCTGTTGCTGTAATGTCCTTACAAGGACAAACCACTCAGTGGGTTCCTTGCCCGGGCATGTGTTGACCCGCAAGACACAGGAAGCCTTTCCACCTCCTCCAGCAGAAGAAAGGCACAAAACCAGGAAGGAGCAAAAGGCAGGGCCAAGCTTTGATAATCCTGAGTGGCATTTCCATTTTCTATTGGCACTTCGTTGGGCTTGTGCTTGTCTTCAGTTCCCAGCCTTAAACTTGATAATGTTGCTCCCGAAAGCCTTGGAGGGCTTGCACTCTTACACAGGAACCAACTTTTGCAATCTGCTTGCCTGCCAGCCACCGTGGGGGAACACCTCCTTCACCTCAAGCTAAGAAGTTTGCCAGTGGTTAACAAAGTCCCACTGACTTCAAGAATAGAGATACTGACCTCAAAATCTGATCTTCTTTCACATGTTTTTATCCTGAATAATCCACTCTATAGAGCTCTTATGCCCCTAGGGGAGAAGAGGGGACGATCTAGGGGATGAAGGACAGCATAGCTGCCATCCTGTCATCACTGCAGAGACCAAATGTCACACTCAGAAAGCATCTCAGCTGCTAGAAGGAACATAAGGGAAGGAGAATATGGGGTGAGCATAATGGCCTTTAGGCTGAGGTTGTTTCAGGCTGACTGGAATAGAAATCAGTAACACAGGGTTGGAAAACATCTCTTGAGTTAAGTCCAGTCCTCTGCTATCCTGAGTAAGCATCTTAACAGTTTTCTTCAGAAATGCAAGACACTATAGCTGATTTATCTTAAGAAGAGGAACCAGAAGATCTTAGGGTTAATGTTCTTACAAAGAAATGGCACGGCGAGTCGTGCACTGCTAATGTGAAAATGGAAAGCAACAGGACTGCTAAACTCAGAGAAAAGTAAGCTATGCTGTGTGGAAAACGTGAGAGAAAGCAGGTTTTGATGGATGTTATGCAACTCCAACAGTTTCATTCATTGAATTAATTTAGTCATAGCTGCATTATACAAGAGGACTGTACAACCTGCGGAGGGACATGTTTTAAATACTTGTGGATGGAAGAACCATGAGCATTTTTCACAGAGCTATCTCAATTAAACCTCAGGTCACATCTCTGAAACTGCCTGCAGAGAAGCAAATACCACCCCACAAACTTCCACAAACACCGCCAACTTCAGTACACACTGGTTTTTAAAGCAGCACCTTCTAGAGGGACCTTCTTGACTGAAGAGTTCAGGTGGTGAATGGACTGTTAAACTTGACTGAACCTGTAATCATGAATCCGTTCTGAAAGGAAAGAGTAGATGAGAGATCTCTAACCCTAAACTGACAGGATACTCATCATCACTGGATTAGTTCCTCTGTCTGCAAAGTGCAGGAAATTATATTAGTGTTGAACTATAGCCAGACTTGATCTTCCAGGTCTGTTTCCTATTTCTGGTAAAGACAATTATATGTGCCTGATGCCGGTGTGTTTGTCATGCGGTCCCTCTGACAGGAGCAGTACCAAAAATGGGGGAGGAGAAGGGGCAAATGGAGAGGGGACGGAGAGGGGGGGAAGTGGCGGGGGGACAGAGAGGGGGACGGAGAGAAGGCAAGTGAGAGGGACTGGAGAGGGGGACGGAGAGAGGGGCAAGTGGAGCGGGGACAGAGAGGAGGATGGAGAGGGGGGCAATTGGTGGGGGAACGGGGAG
>BOSO01008222.1:363-14647 GCA_018403395.1 Gorsachius goisagi | reverse complement strand
GTATCTTCCGGCCGCCAGACCCTGGCTACCCACACCCTTACTTAATGTTGAGCGCAAGGCTGCAGGACCCCATTCAGCAACTACCTTGTGAGCTTCAAGGGAAGGAAGAATCAGCCAGAAAAATTTCTGTTAATTCCCTCTGATTTTCAAATCTCTCATTCTTCCGTCTTTGACAGGATGGGTGTGAGGCTGTGGGTGCTATGTGGTTTGTGATACCCAACCAAACGATTCAAACTGAAACCTGGGAGAAATAGTTTGCTCATCCCATCCAGAGATAGTTCTGTCACCAGCTACCAGCTGACTCAGTAAGTGAAAGCACTTTGTTTCTAGTTTAGTCAGCTTCTGATTTTAGCGAATGTTTGGAGTTAGAAGAATTAACACCAAAGAAGGTTTGCTTGCACCTATCCAGAAAGTCAGCAGCTCACCTTCTGGTATAGAATATTCACCACATTTTACTAAAGCTATGAAAAAGGACCTATTTTGTTAGGAATATCCAGGTCATAATTGAGGTTCACAAATAATATACTCATTTCAGGACACAGGATAGCAAGGCAGACAGCTGCCATCTGATGCTGTACCTCTGAAATATTTACATGCCAAATAAAACTTCTGCACATTTACTTAAGCTATGTACATATGAAAGAATTCAGCTATGTTTCCAACCAGCGTCCTATGCTCCATGTTTTGGACAATAAACCTTCCTTTCCATCTATTAGCAGCTCTTTATTACGAGAAAAAGAATATCTGAGTAAGTATGGTTGTTTTGAATGATTCACTGTGAATAAATCTGACACATTCAGCCATTATCCTCTTTGCAAACAATCCTGTCTTGTAAGAACGTTTCAGTTATTCTTGAGAAAAAGAAGAGAAATTTAATACATAAAGAAATGTCTGTTTCAGGTAATCTATAAACGGGGTAGCTAATCTCTGTTTGGCATGTGACTGGCTGCGTTTCACATGATGTTTCTTCTGTTTCTTCTCCCCAGACAGATCTTTTTAGAGTTTCAAGCATAACAACAGTAAACAAATAGCAACCACCTAAAACCAGCCAGCATTCTTGTTCCTCTGGAGCTATGACTTTTTTGACATGAATATAAGTATTCAGACATAGAAAAGACATTGTTTTGCAAACACCCTTTCATTGAGATTCTGTGATTCTGTGAAATGCTCTGTAAAGAAATACTTTGTATAAGCAACCATTCGAAATTCTAAGAAGTGTTCAGGATGTTTTCCCTATACTTCTAGTATTTAGCATTTTAAATTGCTAATACATTAGCCTGTGCATTTGCATCTCTGCTCCTGTGTAATAAGGTAGAAAAGGGTGTCAGATTCAATCTGGCCTATTACAGGTTAGCAGCGTGCAAGTATGCACAGTGTCTGAGGAGAGTGCTGTGCTCCCCAAATCCCCACACTCGCATCCTGATGAACCACGAAGTAAGCTAATACCTATAGAAACACATACGCATGATGCACAAAACACTTACACGTAGAGCTTTCTTTGCTAAGCCTTCTCAGTGCATCCAGGTTTCAAAACGCTACAGAAAACACACCTGACCTCAAGAACTTAAGAGTCAATTTAGCTCTTCCAGTGCAATTTTTTCTAGGCTCAAACAGAGTCTTCTAAAAATTTTGGATGTTTAATTTAGGGTGCTATGAAAACCATGCTGAACTGAATACTATCATCCACTTATGCTCTGCTGCCCTCTACATTCAAGCATCAACTTCTTTTATAGCCCTCCTATTACTCTGTAAAGTGGGGGAAGACAATTTGTTTTCAGAACATTTTCAGAACACACACGAGTCAGGTGCCTCTAACACACTTGTACTTTTTTTAAAACTACTGATTTTAGAAAGGATGAGCAATTCTCCATTTTCTTTCCAGGGTGATTGACACGTTCATTTTCACTCACATGCATATGGACTTTGATAAGCATTATGATATAAGAATACTTTCCCACATTACAGCAGCATTTTCATGTGGGAGTAAATGCAGTACTTTGCCTAAAATACCTATAATTACATTGTGGCTAAAAGGTAAGCAGCATTAGTACCTGATATAGCATTGCTGCTGCATGTTATTGAACAGCCACTTAACCACTGTTCTGTTTGACAACTGTAGAGTATAATTATATGTTACTTGAAAATGTTTCTTTTGCAAAGTGCCACTACAAAAAAAATCCTTTTTTATTTTAAAAAGACTAAAACATCTCAAAAAAAAAAAATGCCCTGCTGAGTCAAATGCTGCATTACAATCAAAAGTAAATCTGTCACTAATCAAATGAATATACAGGGATTGAACTTGGAGAGAAGACACGAGGTCCAGTTTTCACCATTCTCAAGTGGATGTGGTGGGACAAAGAAAACGGGAAACGACGAGGGAGGCAGCAGGCTCGGCAGGGCTAAGCAAAGGGCTGGCAGCAGAAGAGACAGGTTGTAACTCAAACCCTCCCAATAACTCCCTGCACACCTTTGGAGAAAGTGTAACCTCACTGCCACTGCCCCGACTTCACCGGTTCTGGAATGGAAAGAAAAGTTTCTCCTTCAGAAGGCTGTTAGGAGAAAGAGGTGGCTAATCCTGTGCTTGTGCAAACACCCTCTTTTTCCCGTTTCAGCCCCAAATGGTAATTTGTGAATCATTTGAGGCAGGACTGCCTGAAGACTTTACCCATAGCTTTGAGCACCAGCCTGTTTGCATGACTTTTTGCACATGGCCAGGCTTGCTCTGCCTCCCTCCCTTCCCTGTGGTGGCAATGCCCAAAGGCACTGTGTTCTCCTTCCTCTTAGCCTGAGCACAGCACCCTAGAGACAGAGCTCGTCTGCATTCAGCGTTTGCTAATGGTGAACATGAACAAAGATAGAGGGGACTTTTTGGATGCAGTGTAAACCCACTGGTAAAGGCCAGAAAAACAAGGCCTAAATATGGTTATTGTGAATTTGCCTGATCGCTCACTCCAGACCCCTTGCTGCAGGGCTATTTGCAGGTTTTTTTCTCCACCATCTGGTACAAACCGTTGTGTCCACCGGTTTCCAGAATCTCAAGCTCCCCCTGAGGCTGAGCCCAGCCAGAGCCTGTGACAAAACATTGGACTAAATTCCTCCTGGTCTGATCCAGAAAAAGAATTCTTATGACCTCTCCTAGAAGTAAAATGACAGCAATATCTAAATTCTTAAGTGAAAGCCCTGAATTACCACCTTGCTTACAGGCACATGTAGCCTGGAGCCCATGAACCAGACTACCCATGAACAAAGACTGCCAGAGTCTCATGTTTATTTGATTGCAAAGCCCTCACCAAGAATTTCAGACAATGAACTTCAGGTCTTAGAAATCAGGTTTTAATGTGACAGCACCCCCTCTTATTGTATATCCTAACCGAATTTAACATCACACTACATCTCTACAGGGAAAGACAGTGACAAATTTTATTTTGCTACAGAATACTCAGAAACTTATCTGCAAGATCATAACTAGATTATTGTCTTGACAGCAGTGATAAACGATTGTCATTTTCATCTTTTAAAGAACTTTTAAAGTAATAAACTAGTGATCCTAGTGCTCCAGTAAATAAGTGCACATTTTGTTAGCCCTCTGTCAAAGCTAACAAAATGGCCACCCTGTGATTGCCTTTACCAGAGAGACACAACCAAGAGGGAAATACATCTGCACTGGTTGCTACGTTACATTCCTTGACAGGACACATCTACCTTAGGAAATTTAAGTAGTTATATGTTTTCTGGACACTGACACTGAGGCCAACTGGTACAGAATGCCTCCTTACCATGCCTATAAAATTCTCTTTCCCTTATAAACAAGGTGGCAACATCCAAACTGCTTATTGGGAATGGGTTAGGCTAATTCCCAAGTGACGCCCAGGGATGGTTCAGGAGACGGATACTTGCCTCAGGCCAAACTCATTCAAAGGACCATTCTGACAATTTAAGAACTTAGACAGCCAGAAAACCACAGAAAGATTGTTTGAAGATGACTTTAATCCGGCTTCCTGCTTGAAACTGGACCACCGCCATCACTAGTTCAGGTGTGCTATGTCTTTGTTCAGCCACCTCTTGAAAGATCTGACAGCCCCTATAAGCCACTTCACTATGCTTCTTGTGAAGCCATTTTTCTTACAGTCCAACCTGAACCTCTGAACCACAATCTTTGGCTATTACCCCTTGCTGCACTGTCTGGAACTACCAAGAAGAGTTTATTGGCAAGTGAACACAGTTTCACTTACCAATCTATTTATTGGCAGAGATGAGCAGAAGCTCTGGGCCTGTGCTCCAGAAGATGGATGGGGAAGAGATGGAGCCATAGCAGAAATAAACTGCACAAATTGGAGAGGAAGATACCTTGAAAAGGAGCCCAAAATACCTCACCTTTGAAAACCTCCCTCTGAAAACACCACCTAGAGTGATTGCAAGCACTAGAGATTTGAACAGAGATACCTTTCAGCCTACGCTTCTTCTCACAGCACACTGCCCAGCCCATCAACATATTACTTGCCCTTCTCTCACCTTTGGTGCAGGACGTCCTATGTCAAGAGAGAAAAGTTTGGGAAAAAGTTTGTCAGCATCAGAGCCAGCAACTACAACCCCAGAAAAAATTACAAGCCACTGTTTAGACTGGCAAAGCTGTGCATTTGATGTTGTCCAGTGGGTTTGGTTGACAGATTATGGAGCATTGACAGATTATGGAGTATGACTGAGACTGCCATGCAAATCACTGATGGCAAAACTATTGCAAAAGAGGGTGTAGTTTCCTGGCAGTCAGGCACAATGTCAGGAGGACGCTGACCCCTGTCAAGAACAACATCAGTGGCCACTGGGAGACACAAGTCAGGATGTGCAGGTTTGCCAGGTTCAGGGTGTAGATGGTGTGCACAGTTACTCCATCACGGGCTTCGTCATTAACCCTCTTAGCTCAGGGCTTTTTTCACACGCATGACTTACTGCATCAAATTGATGGGATGAAGAGAAGAGAGGTAGGACAGAGCACATTGCTGGGAGGAAGGAATAAATCACTGTGCTTTCTAGAACAGTGACTGCTGTGGTAGAATGGCCCCTTCCCCGTTGTACCAAGAGGTGAGTGCCAAGAATTGAGACACATGGTTAGTTCCAGGTCTTCACATTCAGCATTTGGCTCAAAGCTGTTGCAGATTCTGTGTCTTCAGGCTCAGGAATCTCACATCCATCTGCATCCCTTCTCCCCATAGGAGTCCTCAGAGCCTGCTGGCACCGGGTGTGCCGCCACCGCCCCGCTCTGCAGCTATGCCGAGCAAGCCCAGTACACTTCAGTCTGCACCAGTCCCCTCTGCACCTATCCACCAGGCATCATCTCAAAGAAGACTTTGACACCTTAGAACAGAGGAGGGGAAGAAAGGTGGGGAGGAAGCTTGTAGAAAATACGGGGTCAGCAAATCAATGTTTTTAAGAGCACTGGTGAAATGGTTGTTGCTGGTCTTCTCCGTGGGGTGTTTACACTACAAAGTATCAATCACTACTGTCAGGCCTTAGGTAAACATGTTGAATTTCCCCATATGTATACATTCACTTATCATATGAATGCACTTTAATTTTGTGTGAGTCCCTCTAGATTTAGCTTAGCCTGGACATTTAAAAAAATATATAAAACTAAAGTCTAAGCTCACATCAGCCTAAATTGCTAAAAAAAACCCCACTATATCTGCAGTTTGCCATTGGTGCTTTTGCTGCAAGTTAATTCTACACATCAACCAGCTGGGCATCAGAAATAATGCCATGTGATTTGCAGAATTAAACACAATAGTACATTTCATTTTGACAATACCTTATAAGCACTCTTCAAATATTTCAGGTCCGGTGGAGACTTACAAATAATCTTTGACAAATATGGTGGAAAGGTTCATAAGGTTTTTTTCCCAGCCCTTTGGGAATATAAGGGAGAGACAGCCATGAGCTGTTAACCTGAAATCATTTATCGCATTCTGCTTGGCCACATCAATGAGTTGCTTGATTTCAACCCACTGCTTGTATGAATGACACAAGTCTTAAGCCTTCAAATAATCATACTCCCCCAAAGAAAGCTGATCTTAGGTGACAATGTACTCACACCCATGCCTTAATCCGATATAACTAAAAAAACAAAAAAGCTGTTAGTTTGGTTTCCTCTATCCTCTTATTTCTGGGAAATCTGTCCATCAAATTTCAGTTGCTGCTCAGTGTTGCCTTCACTATGAGACGAGCAGCACAACATGGGAGCTGTCATTTGTCTTTCATTTCTAGACTGTATTACAGATGTTATGTGATTACAGGAAATCAAGTGGGTGAAATCCTGTTTCATTTCCCCGGAGGCTGCAGATCATCCTTATATAAGTTGTCACAGTTCCTAAGTGCTTCTCCTGCTGCTGGCTTTCATCTTGTGCTGTAAATGGACCTTCCTCGTCCCCGGGATGAGGATGCCCATGGGTGCCCTGTGCTAGGACACTGTGCTGGCACGTGTCCTCCAGAGCCAGAAGGCAACAGGAGGGAAAAATCATGTTTTGTTCTCTGGATTCAGATTTTAGACATCTTGCACAGTGCTTCCAGCACTGCACAAATTTGGTGAGATTCTGGCGCTCCACAGGTTGTCAGCAAGTATCTATTAAGCCTATTCAAAAAACACCTGTGAGCATAACAAATCTGAGCCAAGGGAAAACAAAAGCCAAACAGAAATACTCTTTAACCCTCCATAAACTCTTGTGGGGAGGAGCAGCTTCAGGTGTTCATAAAGTCCTCCCACCAGGAAGACAGAGAAAACCGAGCCTTGGAAACTAGTCCAGCTCATCACCTGGAATCCAGTTATGTCCGGTGCCCGTGGCTGCCTGCCCAGCTCCTGGCCCCACTCCCCAGACCACTTTCTTCTTCCAGTTGCATGATGCAAGCCAAAAAGCAACTTAAAACTGGGGGAGATGCCGATAACAGACTGGGTTTTCCCACAACACGCTCACACATGACTGCCACCTGGTAAAATTAACCTGTCCTACTGCAAGCTGCAAGGATGTGGCCCTATTTTTGGGACAGTTCGCATGTTGCTGTACCTGCCCTGAGCCTGAGTAGTCCTGGCAGCAGGTCACCAGGGCCCTTTGGACTGCTCCATCTGGGTGTAAGTCACTGCCACCTCATGACATCTGCCCAAATCACACAAACTGAGGACAATTACAGCTGTGCAAAAACAGAACCAAGGAAAGACATAACAGCCTTTCCACAAAATAGTAAATTTGAATGTGATCAGAGAGCCATGAGGATGAAATAATTTCCACAGGAGTTAGCTGGATTTGGATCTGAAAAGACAGTAGGAGCAGCCTGCCAGGCACACATTTATGAGGGATGATGCCTTCATTTTATATACACATATAAATACTTGTATTTAATAATTGGTGTAGCACTACAGAAGCATCTCAAGTGAAAAACCATCATTGCTTAATTAAAAAAATCATTTCTGAGGAACATGAAGGAAACTAGGAACATGAGGAAATGAGGAATGTGGGCCCTTCATATTCCTTCTCCACTAACATCAATTACAGGATAATCCTGCCCATTCCTTTTAGTATCTGTTCATGGACCTGTAGCCATATTCCTTTTTGCCTAGTCCCTTTTTGAAGCTGCTGATACCTTCTGCCTCCATTAACTCCCATTAACTACTCAATACATAAAGGCAGAATTTCTCTTATGTGCTTTAAACTAGTTTCTCATCAGTTTCAGTGATTTCCGCAAGTTCATGTATTGAAGGAGAATAACATTTCTGCATTCACCTTAACCACTGTCTCCATGATTTTGTAAACTTCAGACATATGCCCCAAAGCCTTCCCAAACTGAAGTCCCAGCTAGTCTGCAGCTCCTTCCTCCCCCTAATCATTTTAGTTACCTTCTCTGTACTTTTTTTGAAGTCCACTCTGTTCTTTTTGAGACACAAACAGAAAAACTGCCAACAATATTCAAGTTGTGGGTGCTCTAAGTTTCTGTATAGCTGCAAAATGATGTCTTTTCTTTTGCAGTCAGTACCTGATGATAGACAGTGCTTTAGAGTAAGATGGGAAGGATCCTTATCCCTGTCTTTAGACTTACAATGGAAAGCTTGAAAACAGCTCTGTAAGTCTTAATTACTCATTCTACAATATTTTTCTGTGTTTCATGATCTGGAAGCACATAGGGCACAGTGTCTTTTAGCAGTATCTGTCTGTTGCCACTTTATAGGAATCTATTCTGCTTACAAGTTTCTGAGGAGTTTCTGAGCATCCATGGCCCTGAATCAAACAGCAAGCTGAAGTTTGGAAATCCAGCCTGTCTTCTTATCCTTTTTACTGTGATTGTGGTCATTTAGGTTAATATGCTTGACTTTGCAAATTCAGTGAGCTTAGAGACCTGGCTCAGCAGACAGGTGGTGGCTCAGCATGCCTCAGTAACCCAGTCCCTCTGGCTCCAAACCTGTCCAAGTTTGGAGAGCTTGGCAATGACAGAGAAAAGAATTACCCTCTTGCTACACTTTATACACAGCCTGTTGCTCACAGAAGCAATCACTTTTTGTATTTTTGGCTCTAAAATGTTTAGATTTCTTTGAGCTAAACCTGAGACCTACTAAGTATTTCTAGCCAATGCCTTTATAATACTTGTTGCACAGGAAAAAAAATTCAAGAGGAAAAATAAAAGGATGTCAAAAAGGATTTAGGGGTTTGTATCTATGCATATATGCATGTATATGTAAATTCAAGGTGGTGCCAAACTTTGAAAATTTGAATTTTAAGACCCTGTTTTTCTTGGGAGCAGAATTTTTTTTTTTTACGGGTCTTAAAGGACACATTACTGAAAGTCATAGTAGTAATAAGAAGCCTAGGACCAACACAGGATCAGCCTTGAAGGAAAATAAAATCATTCTCAAGCAAATTTAAGCTAGCATTTGATGTGCAAAATCTTTGAAGATGCTTTCATTTCTTCATATTTCACCATAATTGGAGAACCAGGCATTAAAACGCACAATACACATTTCTATTCCTAACTAATTTTTCGAGAAATTAGTTAAGCAATGATGGCTTTTCACTTGAGACCGCTTCTGTAGTGCTACACTAATTATTAAATATATGTAGGCATTAAGCATTCCCCCCCATCAATATTGATGTTGAATATAGGTTTAAAAAACCTACCCGTTTGTGCGTTGTGTCTCATAAGCAAATGCACTGACACTTGCTTCAGGATTCTTGTTTGGCACTCTGTGGCTGAAGGCCAGGTATAAATAAATTAATCAGGTTATTAACTTGGCCCACGCTATGAATTACAACTCTGCACATGGCAAGCAGAACATCTGAAACTCACCCTTCTGACCTGCAGAACAGCTAGAGAATTGGCACAGAAACTCAGAGGCATGGGTACACTTTCCAAGAGCTTTGAAAGTCAGTCAGCACAGCAGCACAGAGCACATGCCTGAATCCAGTCAAGTCGAAATATTTTATCAGAAGCCCATCAGCGAAGACTTTCACTCCCTCCTCTGACCTTTATCCCTTAGATGGGAATTGTCTCCAAACACTGATCCCCCCGATCCGTAAGAAGCAGCATAACTGATCGTGACTATTGCCATATAAATAATGAATCACCTGGTGTGTCAGGTGCTTTTGATGAATGTAAAGTTAAGGGGAGATATTTGGGGTGATTATGCACTGTCAGAACACAATGATCATGCTTGAATAGCAGAGCTGAAAATAAGCCACTTGAAACAAGCCTGCCAAAAGTGTCAAAGGCTTAGTATAAATGAATTATATTGGGCATTCCAGAAGCAAGACCAGTAGGTGGACTCAATTGACCTGTTGCTGTGGGTTTGGTAGTAGCACCTGACCAAAAGCTGGAAGAGGATGGAGTCTCATGCTGGGAGTGACCCCTCTGTCATCAGTAGAGAAAATGCAACAAGTCAGCTGAATAATACACGAAATTGGTGGTGATAAAGCACCACCCATTAATCAGGTAGAGAAGACATAATATGGAGGACACCTGGGGAGGTGCAGAGAGCGCTTCTTCTTGGCACTTCGTCACTGGCCAACACGCAAGGGAGCTTAGCCCTAGGGTCTCTTGCACCCCTCTCCTCCTTCCTTGCTGCAGGGTGAATGCTGGGAAGCAGTCACGGCACAGCGGGGACTCGAAGCACAGATCGCCACTTCCTTTGCCAGTGGAAAGGGAAGTTACCATTACCATTTGGTCCACACTGTATTTATTCGCAAAGAGGGTAAGAACCAAAGCTGGAGTCTGGAAACATCTCATGGAGTCGAGAGAGCATAAAGTGTGAGGGAAGACAAAAGTGTTATGAAGGATAATGGAACACTATTACAGAACATTTCTGCTTATTTTTGCTTTTCTTTCTGTGTGCAAGTTCTGAAAGACTCTATGCGAGTCAAAACTACAGGACCTTGAAAGTCTGATTTACTATGGAAGCAAAACACAGGTTCTGCAGTTTTAAATGATAACTTTCAATTAGTTTGAAACTGAAGTAGGTTGGACTCCAGCTTTAAATATTTTGTCATATACAAGTAAATATGTAAGTGATTTACTGTGTATTGCTTTTATGATATAGCGCAATAGTTGTGCATAGCAACTTTGATATATTAAGTGAGCAGTTCCTGCCTTATAATTTCAGGCTGTGAAATGAAATATGTGTGTATATAAATAAATATATGTATGCATATACTTTTAAACACATAGATTCCAGTGCTGACAGCACAGAAGTAATGAAGTTGGTTTTCCACCTGTTTAAAACAGCTGTCAGCTTTGGCTGGTCTGAAAAAATCAAGAAGAATGCTGAAAAAATCGGAGGCAAATTGATGACAAACTGAAATCTACATTGGAGGAAGCAAATATGCAAACTGAAAAAAATAGTTTCTGAATTCTTGTGAATGAGTTGCTAAATACAACCTTAGTCAATTAACAAGTCATTCTTCAGCTGCACAACAGACAGCTCAGCAAGGTCACAGCTCGCCTTGGCCCTCACGTTACGGCGCAGTTTGTTTCCCAAGACAGTGCACATGCGTTCTACCAGCAGCCTTCACTAAATGAATACAAAAGACAAAGATGCTAAAAAGGCTGGGGAAACCTGATGAGAAACTAATAGCTTAGCTCAGGTTACCTTCAAGCTTTCCTTCCAACATGCAATATGGGAAATCTATGTATTCCCTCACAGAAGAAAATTACCTTTGATGGGTGAAATACACTGTGTGTGCTGATTCAGCATCACTTACCATGTGTTGCAGGCTTGTTTGATTACCTCCTGGCCAGACTCTTATTAAGCTACTATGAAGAACATCTCAATCCTGGGTTCTTCCTACATGTTCCTCTGTACCAGAAGCGTGTGGTGGGCTGTTTGCCCCATTAGCATGCCTTGCAAATTCCCTGGGTAGCTGCACCTCCTCAGACACCATGAAATGGGCAGACCTATAATCAGGGGTCATCTGGGATGAGAACACCTGGGATGGGAACATCTGCAGTACTTCAGATCCTCCTTCTAACCAATGAGCAAACTTCACACCACTCACCCAGGCCAGTTCTCAGGGGACAACTTAGACCATTCCCCTGGATCACAATATCCCATATCCCATGATGTGACTGTCACTCCATCCTGGTATGTTTCCAAGGGATCAGCTTCCCAAGCCCACTGCAAAGGCAGGGAAGAGCAAGACTTCTCTTGAGAGTCTTTTCAGAGTTTTCAGGGCTTTGGCCACAGGTAGGACTCTATGCTGTTCACAAGCTGGTAGAGCAGAGAAGAGATCAAAGTAAAGCAGATTTGCCCTTGATCAACTGTCAGACTTTTCAACAACTCCAAGCTATGCAGCAGTTGAACAGAAGTTTTCAGAAGGCTAGTGTGGATGTAAAATCTAATGATGATGAACACTTCTGAGCATTTCAGCTCTCTATCCCTAGATCACTTTTTTTATCTCAGAGAAGTACATGCTAGTTTTCACAATAAACAAACTGATGTCTAGTAGGAAAGTTTCTTTTAAAATGAAGAACTCATGAGAGAAGGACATGGCATAAATAATTTAGTAGCAACACAGGAGAAAAGACAATAAAAATTAAAAGCTCTGTTCAAGATTCTTCTCGTCCTTCTCCTTGAGACTTGTACAAACATAAGCAACAAGCAGCCTGAATCAAAATTAATTCCAAACCTATTGGACGCCAGCACCTGGGCAGTCCTTGAAAGGTGCCATTTAGAGGAAAATGTAACTTTGAGGGAGATTTAGGCTTCTCAAAGGAGGACTTCATCTCTCATCTAGTCTACCATTGCTTGGACTTCTCTAATGAGATCATGCCCAATAGTCCATAACCTTCCATCTTCAATATAGTTTAAATGTTCATTTGTATTTCAGTTCTGACAGCACCACAGAAACTTCTGGAAGTCTCTCTTAACCCAAACTTGCAAACACCATTACAGTATAATAATACCCAAATGTTGTTCAGAACATGCTGGTAATACTTTTAAAACAAAATATGGAGTGCATACAGTTTTGACATCCATAATATGTGGCTATGCAAGGAACAATATACAAGTTCCAAAATTCTGTCTACTGGATTTTGAAGAGATACAGAGAGGGAAGAAGTGGAGGAAGGAGACGAAAACAAACAGATATGTATTTTAGGCTTTAAAAGGACTCAAGTACATAGACACATCAGGGAGGAGTTCTGCACTGCATAATGGAAAAGAAATCTAAGTTCTGTAAGATGCCCTTAATGTAAGTAAAAAGTAAATATCCTTCTAAAACCTAGAGGACTCCTCTATCCTTTGGATGCCTAACTACAAAAGAGTTTGGTTAATCAGTTATCTTGCACTTTCCTACTCACCTGCATAACGATTCCTATGCTTAGCAGTACAAATGGAGTATCTGTACTGCTTGCAACAGCACAAGCAGCAGGCTCAGGGGCGTACAGGACTGATCCTGCCTTCCACATCACTGTCATTATAGACGAAAAAGGTGCAGGAGAGACCCTCCACAGTAAGCTTACTACTTTCACATTGTTTCTTATTCAGCAGCTCTTGAAAGGTACATGAAATCAGTTCCAGTAGCTCATTCCCCTCTGATTTCCGAGTTTTTCAAACCAGCCTTTTCAACAGTTTTTTCTCAGCAGCAAATCTGGATTTAGGCTTAGAAAACAAATTTAGTGCCTGAATTATGAATTACAGGGCCAAGGATCACTTCATTAGCAGCAGATCTAGAAGACAGACTATGTATAGAGAAAGCATGTTGAAATAAAAGGAAAAAGGGAAATAGCCACAGTTCCTAACCTGGGGCTTCCCACTGAGGTTAAAGGCTATCCAAGGTAAGGCTTAGGCTAAGATTCTTCTACAGATACTTCTGGATGGTGATTCAGAGAACCTAAATTAGGCTCCAGCTCGGAATTACCCTCAGAGGATGCTCATGGCTTCTACAGGTATGTCAGCCAGAAAAGGATGGTTACGGGAAGTGTATCCCTGCTGATGAGCAAGACCAGCAAACTGGTAACAGCAGATGAGGAGAAGGCTGAGGTACTCAACAACTTTATTGCCTCAGTCTTCACTGAAAGTCTTCTCTTTACCCCTCCCAAGTCGATGGACTGCATGAGGGGGACCAGAAGGGTAAAACCCCTCCCAACCTCTCCCACTGTAAGAGATAAGGTTCGTGACCACCTGAGGAACCTGAACGTGCATAAGTCCATGGGACGTGATGAGATGCGTCCCAGAGTCCTGAAAGAATTGGCTGATGTAGTTGCCAAGCCACTCTCCATGATATTTGAAAAGTCATGGCAGTCAGGTGAAGTCCCTGGGGACTGGAAGAAGGGAAACATTGTGCCCATTTTCAAAAAGGGTAGAAAAGAAGACCCTGGGAACTACCGACCTGTCAGCCTCACCTCTGTGCCTGGGAAGATCATGGAACAGATCCTCCTAGAAGCTATGCTGAGGCACATGGAGGCCAGGCAGGTAATTTGAGATAGCCAGCATGGCTTCACCAAGGGCAGGTCTGCCTGACAAACCTAGTGGCTTTCTATGATGGTGTGACAACAACAGTGGACAAGGGAAAACCTATGGATCTCATCTATCTGGACTTCTGAAAAGCCTTTGACACAGTCCCCCACAACATCCTTCTCTCTAAATTGGAGAGCAATAGATTTGATGGGTGGACTGTTTGGTGGATAAGGAATTGGTTGGATGGTTGCATCCAGAGGGTAGTGGCCAATGGCTCAATGTCCAGATGGAGACTGGTGATGAGTGGTGTCCCGCAGTGGTCCATACTGGGACCAGTGCTGTTTAATATATTCATCAATG
>BOSO01008221.1:0-56380 GCA_018403395.1 Gorsachius goisagi | reverse complement strand
GAGGTCCCTTCCAACCCTTGTGATTCTGTGATTGTGTGTAGCAAAGCTGAAAATGCATAAGCAGAGCGGAGAGCGACTTAAGTTCTGTATCAGTTAATCAGTGTGACATTAAGCATTAAACCACAGATTTCTTTTATAATCACATGAATGAACATGCTGAACATTTAAGACAACCTGCAGTTGGCCCATGACCACATTTACTTTGGACTGATGTTCTACCTGCTGCACCTGCCTAGTGGTGCAAATGATGCAGGTAACGTGGGGGGGCTTCATTGTGCTTCATGTTGTTTGTTGGAAAGGCATGTTACAGTGCTGTGGTGTTCCAGTAACTGCAGTACAGCCATTCTGATCATCGTCATCTTTTTTTTTTTAAATTGGCTTTTGTAGTAAATCAATAATTTGTTAAAGGCTGCTTCAGAAATAGAAAAAAATCTATGAATGAAGTGTTAGGCTGAAGGATCCCCCCCTTTACCCCCTCCCCCTTTTTTCTTCTGTATCTTTTTTTTCTACACCCCCCCCCCCATTAAATATTAATTTTTATGTTCTTGCAAGCATGTTCACTATTGGCTTTCCTTTCTCTATTTATGATGGTCTTGACATGAAAGGTACATACCACCTGAATTCTTCCAAGCTTGGGAAGACCAGCAGCTTCTTGGTTCTTTTCAGCCACTGGAACAATCCGATTCCTCTTTTTCCAAACCATGGCTTTTTTTCCCCCAAGGTTCCTGAAAAAATGTTCCACAACTTGAATCTTTTAAGTCTCACATCTTCACTAAGCCTGACGTGCCTGAACTAGTTCATCAAACAGTTCCCAGCATTTGCATTGGTCCCATATCCTAAGCCTGGCTTGGTGCAGTCAAAATCTTGTCATGGGCCTTGTATACACACACAAGAATTGATTGCTAGCCAAATTAAAACAAGGCAAAAGCTGCTGCTGCTGCAAATAAAATTATACCCATGCATCAATAATTCAAATTGTTTAATTAAAATAAAACGGGAAATTACTGATGTAATTAATAGCAATATCCTGGCTACCCTGTCCTCTTGCTGTCCCTCTTCTCCAAGCTACTTTCCCACCCTTGTGGTTGCCTGTGATTTCCTGTGGGCGCTGGCTGAGGGCTATCATGGCAAGATGTCAGTGCCCCAAGTTGCCAGCGTTGCTGTTGATGGCAGTAGTTTCTTCTTCTGATACTCTTCAGCTTTGCAGTTTCCTTGGGGTTATTTTTATACTGTTGATAGTGAGCTTCTTTCCCAGTGATCTGTGATACTCTACTGTGCTGGGCTTTTCAATCACACGTGGTTCTTTGCTGGACTTTTGCCATATATGATATGACTAAACCTTACTAAATATGAACAAGTCCAAGTTTTAAAGCTACTGAACAAGGACTGTGGTTAGAAAAATAACCATCTGATAATTTTCTTTTGCTCTTAAGAGCTTAGTCGCCTGACTACTTTGCTGCTAGAGCAAGTAAAGCAAGTCAAGACCAGTTAAGATGAGGACTAAGAGGAGGACTTGAGGTCAGTGGTCTTTTACTAACAATGACAACATCATATCATCAACACCACCTGCAATAAACTGAGGAATAAACTCAATTTTCTTCCACTGCTGCCTTTCATGAGTTGTTTGCCATGATTTCTGCAACTAGGGAAAGCTAACTCTGTCCTGGAGATAAATGGCATGCCCCAGAAGGACTTCAAGTTGTGCTTTACATCTACTGATGTTTGACTCTCTAGCAAATGCCAAAATTGTCCTTAAAAAATGATATAGGTCAGAAGTATCAGTGGGAGCCCTGAAAGTCCAGTTGTTTGGTTACTGTTTTGGAGAAGAACCATGCTTCTGCTGTCTCATAGTGCCAAAGACTCTGGGTGATGCTATAAATTGCATCCATCTTTCTCTTTTCCTCTTTTTCACCCATTCTTCTTTGCCCTTTCCAAGTTGCAACCATCCTGTGTTACAGTGCTCTCTTTAACCCTCGCTAAGTGCTGCTGTTTCTCACTCTGCTCCATGTTGATGTGAAAAAAGTGGAGATAGGAGGGACACCATGTAGCATCTTTCTTTGGGACTTACTACCCACAAAGCAACCAGTTACCTCAGTCTTCTCTTGAGGCTTGCTGGGTAGCAGCAAAGGGGTCGTTCTGGCGGGGTTGGAGCTTCACATCCCAAGAGCTTTCCTGATGTCTACCACTGTTTTGGCACACACTGACAATTCAGAACACTGAAAATCTTGCCTAGAGTGAATTTTCTATTTGGAAAACCATGTGCTTTTCACCTTTCTCTGTCCTGGGTCCTCATCCTGTAAATAAAACATGGCATTAACGATGAACAATTTCTGCAAATCAGCTTCAAGGTAATTGAGCGTAAAGCACTGTGTGGCTGTTCGTTCTGGACTGAACTGTCCTGAAGTCACTTGTCGTGCAAGGTTTTTGGTGGTGTAGCCTGGATTTTGGGGCAGTGTCATGGATTAACCCCAGCCGGAGACTCAGCACCACATGGACACTTGCTTACTCCCTCCTGCAGCAGGGTGGGGGGAAGAGAATTGGCAGGGTAAAAATGAGAAAGCTTATGGGTTGAGGTAAGGCAGTTTAATTAAGGAGAAATAATAATAATAATAATAATAAAAATGTTAATGAAAAGGAAAAGAACAGAGAGAGAAATAAAACCCAAGAATGACAAGTGATGCAAATGAAAACAATCGGTCACCACCAAACGACTGATGCCCAGCTGGTCCCCAAGCAGTGCCCCACCCCCAACCTTCCCCTTAGTCTATTGCTGAGCATGGCGTCATACGGTGTGGGATATCCCTGGGGTCAGTTGGGGTCAGCTGTCCTGGCTGTGCCCCCCCAGCCTCCTCGCTGGTGGGGTGGGGTGAGGAGCAGAAAAGGCCCTGACTCTGTGTCAGCCCTGCTCAGCAGGAACGAAACCATCCTGGGGCTATCAACACCATTTCCAGCACAAATCCAAAACACAGCCCCATACCAGCTACTGTGAAGAAAATTAACCCTATCCCAGCCAAACCCAGCTCATTTTGTTTGTAAGTTACTCTCTGGAGTTTCCTGATTTCTCCCTTTACAAGCTGTGCTTGCGGGCTAAGGATCTGTGTGTGCAAAGAATGGCTGCAGTGTAGGGGAACTAACTGGGGCCTCTCTGCAACCAAAAACTGGGCTACTCCCAATCCCTTCATTAGGGAAGGAGAAAATATGTTGCTTTTCTTTTTCATGTGACCATCAGAGTAATATCCAGCCTTACTGTGGGACTCTGCCCTGGCTCAGAAGAATCTCCGTATTTCTGGAAATTATTTGCTTTCTCTTACCTTCTTTCACCATTGTAGGACACAATCCTTTTTTTCTCTTTTACTTGTAGAATACAATCCTTTCACCTCTCGGAAAGCATGGAAAGACACCTATGAAATTAGAGATGTTCTTTTTTAAAATGAAGCAAAAAAGGTGTCATGGTCTGTATTGAACTTTAGTATTAAAATATCATGTGAATTTATTATTTATTAAAAACTTTTGATGACCTCTGCATTCCTGGCCCCTGGCAGAAAGGCAACAGGGTTTGTCTCTGGTTACAAAACAACTAAAAATATTCCCTGCAATATTCTTTCCAGGATCAAATTCATTTTGGTGCGTTACCCAGGAAAGTGCTTACTGACCAGACAGCTGGTGGAAGCAAACTGATTCTGTGGGGTCGAGCGGATCAGACTCAGAAATCTGCCCTGGTGAGGAAAAATCTGGGATTGATTCCTGTATTTCATCTTTGTAAACTTCTCTTGCAAGCTTTACATTCTATTTTACTGCAATGGGGAGTGAAAATCATGTCTTTAGTTAATGTAAAAATTGACTGAGTTCAGGGTAGTGATGGTGATTTGCACAGATGCCTTCTTACCATCCAGCCCAGTGTTCGAAGTGACTGGTGGCACTGGTGAACACGAGCGAAACGCAATTCTAAAAGCTGCTTTTGCTAACTCTGTGAGAGCACCTTTTAAGGCTGCAGGGTATTTTTCCTCTCTTACTGGAAAGTAAGAATCTCTTGATAAGAAACAACACGTAAACCTTCAAGTTTAAAAGCGTTCTCCCTGTTGCGGCGCGGGCGATAAACAGGATTACAGCTGTGCTGGCAGGAGGGATCCAGCAGCACGTGACGTGCGGTTTGACAGAATTTGGCTGGGTCTGGCTTACACCCCTTCCTCCGCCAGTGGAACGCTCCCGGGGTCTCTCTCCAAGGTCTCACCGTATCTTTGGAAAGCTGATCAGCACGGACGTAGGGGCAGGATGCTCCGGACAGAGATTTTCACGGAGTAAAGTGGATGATCGACAGCAGCACCGCTGGGAAGAGTGGGAGGGGGAGGAGGCTGGGAGCCCGAGTTGGGAAGGGGAGGAAGGAGAGGGCTTGCCTTTTACTGAGGAAGGGCATGTTTTTCCCTTCTCCCTCTTGAATTCTAAAACTTGAAACGCCGAGAGCACCGTGGACTTATGCTTTTATAGATCTTTCTTGTCCAAACATTGAAATAAAAGCAGCTGTGGAGCTCTAGGAGGGATGCTCTATGCAGAGTTCACAAATAAGGTACGTCCAGTTTCTCCTCTTGTTCTCGTAAGTAAGATGCTGAAACTACGGGTGTGTATGTGAAAAAAAAAAGTAGGTGTAAAAAATGCATGCATATGTGCACATCTAGGTGCTTGCGCTAGGTATTTTCACCATATTCTTAATTTAGGTCCATCTTCATATTATCTTCACTAATACTTAGTTTCACACAGAATCTTCTTGACTGCCATTCTACTTTTCTTCTCCTTTCTGTGGAATAAAACGCTTCATCATAGGAATAAAGATTTTAGGGGGTAGCCATCTGAAAGGTATCTGAGAAAGTCAGAAAAATTTTCTGAAAGTTTTGCTATTTAATGTTTGCACAATGTCTTTTATTTCTTTCTCTCCTCCACCCCTCCTGATGGCATGAGGGTCTCTAGGCATGTGTGATATAACCAGGGATAATTTCATGATGTTACATGCCCTGGCAAGGTAATGATATTTTGATAAATATTGGCCTTTTTGGACTGGTGTTTCCTTTAGTCTTTTTTAGATCTGGCGTCACCTCTATTGCAGAATGCCTTTGGAAGAGAACTGATCATTTCTGTCTGTGAGCAATATCAGGAGCCTAAAAGGTGGATTGGTTTGCTTTGATACTGATTATTGGTTGATTTCAAAGAAAGAAATTAAAACAAACTTCCCAAACCACTCCCTTATAAGAGAGAAAGTATTTGCAGAAACTGTTCCTGTCCTTTCCTCCCAGCTTTGCTTGCTCATAGAGTGAAGGCGATTGCCTGGAGCTGTAAAACACTAAGTCAGCGCAGTGTTGCGGTGGTACTTTACTCCAAAAAAAAACCCCAGCTCTTTGTATTTAGCAGAACGTCTAAACTGCATTTAATTGCAAATTAGCACTGAAGTACTCATCTGAGAGTCAGGCATCAGCAAATCCTAGTGTTTGCAGCAGTTGGAGAGTGTTACTTTGCTGAGCGGGATGCCGGGATCCTCTCCGGGTGCCTGACTGCACTGGAGGTTGCACTGCTGAGCTACTGCTCCGGTAGCAAAGGGGCAGCAAAAGGACAATTTTAAATTCAGTCTCAGCCTGTAATAGGAGGAGAGAGATCCAGCAGAGAGAGTGAGGGAAAGGGAGTCAGCATTTCCAAGTTACATGCCCAGCCTCCGACTCGCTGTCTGGCCGTACGTAAATCACTAAGCCACTCTGATTAGGTTTATGGGCTGGAAAATAGTTATGCATCTATTTACTGAGGCCTTATTGTTTTACAAGAGAAAGGAACAGATGCGATTTCATAAGGTGGTCCACCAGGAAGCCGCTTGTTTCTCCTTGGGACAGGATCCGGCTTTTGTGTGTCTCCAGGAGACTTTAATGGAGAAACAGAGCGATGTCGAAGTGGAGGAGTAAGATTTCCTCTGCAATAGGAAACCTCCACCTAAAAGTGTTCCAGGAGCCAAACCCCAAATTTCAGGTGCCGTATCTTGTAAGCTGGTGTTGCCTTTCTGTTCTTCTTTAGCTGGTCTTGTTTTCGTAGCTTTTCCTTGTTGCTTGTTCTCCTGTGGTGCTACTATTTGGGTACTGTGTTCTTGGTTAAAATTGTACTTGCTGGGTTACTTAGCCCTGTTTTTGTCCTCTCTGTACCATGCCTTGACTGTGACTGTTTTTCCTCTTCTTCTGGACAGTATCCGCTGATTTTGTAGCTGCTGTATTTGAGTGGCACATGCTTTTTTCACAAGTCAACCTCAGGAAAGCAGGGGTGTGAAACCTGCTTTATCGCTGCTGTGCTGTAGGTACTACAGAAATGTTCTTATTCAATAAAACCTTTTCAGCCTCTTCAGATCCTATGAAATGTCTGCTCTGTTTTCTTTTCCTTTGTTTTGGCTCAGGTCTATAGATACACCCTAATTCCCTCTGCAAGATAAGGAGGGGGGAAGAGGGAGATATTTGGCACGCGTAAGTCACCGTTGCTCCACTGCAGCAGGTTCATGCACCTGAAGATCTGCTCACCACCAGGACTCCCGGGAAAACTATTGCAAGAAAATATAGTCCTGTCTGCCCTGGGCAAAAGCAGGGGTGTGTGCCTTGAAATTGTTAAGCAGGGTGAACTCAAACATAGAATCATAGAATTGTTGAGGTTGGAAAAGACCTTTAAGATCATCGAGTCCAACCTTTAACCTAACCCTGCCATCCCACCACTAAACCATGTCCCTAAGCCCCTCATCTATCCTTCTTTTAAATACCTCCAGGGATGAGGACATGTATGTGAGGAAATTCTGGCGTGCCAGAGGGCTCCCTGGGGACAGAGTGGGAACACGGATCTTTTCTTATGCCATCTCTTGCAGTTGAGGCACTTGGCAACAAGTGCTCAAATCTGGAGATGAATTTTTTAATCCAAGCAGGTCCCCTGGTATAATGTGGTGTGAATGCGTTTCGGGTGCTGCCTACCTGTGCCCCTCGGTGAGGACACTGGAAATGTCCTTGGCTGTGGGCGCTGGCTGAGGCGCAAGGTGTCGCGTAGCGTATTGAGGCGGTGTTGGTGTGTATGATGCTTTGCAGTTAGGTCCATTTTATGAACTAAAACCCAAGCAGAAGGAAATCAGTGTTGTTGTTTATCAATCATTTACCTGGCTCTTCAGTTTAATTTTTGTTCCCAACTCGAGTTTCTCAGTGATTCTTAATCACCCTCTATTCTCTGGATAAAATAATGTTTGAGTTTGAATTCAGGTTCTTCCCAAATCCTTAACACTTTCCTCTCTCTTTCCTGCACCTACATCTCTTGCAATTAATTTATATTTTGTGATAATATAACATGGTGACTTTCAATTTTTTTTGGAGTCCCTAAGATTCACTGTTGATGCCCATTTCTTGCCAAAGCAATGACATTTTTCACTGTATAAGTGCACTTTTCCATATGGGTGTTACCTCTTCAGGGCACTTCAACTGGCCTTCCTTGCACACAACCTTGTTTAAACTCCATTTTGCATTACCAAGTCTCTTATCAAGGCCAAATCCAGCAGATTATTGAATCTAAACTAATTATACTCTTAAAATAGTGAAATTAATCCCTAATATTATTCCTCCTGAAAAGGATCTGCCTATATCAGATATTAATGATTTGGGGGGAAATGAGTCCCTGATCTAATGATGTGAATTGTTTAAGAAGTGAGTGGTCCCAAGTTTCTCTCTTTGAGAATTTTAATTAACCTCAGGAAAAATTCACCTCCGGGGGCTGTGAAATTCCCATTGTTAAGAACAGGCTCTATTATCTGTAGCAACATAACCAGAGTTTATCCTGCTATGAAATCAGATAAGGTGTATGAGTTTGCTTGATGTCCTCTCCTGCCTGTTTTTCAGTCATAAGGGTTGTAATGATTGTACGCCAAAATTTTGTTTCTCAGTGTCTGTCTTCTGCAGGGTGTAAAGCCTCAGCTGGCTCTCTTGGAAATACCACCCAACCTTCCAAAGTTATCATTGAGCATCGTGGTTCTGGCCTCTTGGAAACCCCATGCAGGGGTTTTTATTAGCAGCCAGAGTGAACAGTTAAGAGATTTATCTTTCTAATCAGAGGTGACTGTTGTGAGGGCTGCTTCTTTACCCATCTTGCTCCAATATACTGCTGTTTTCAGAAGAAGGAAATTTTCCATGATTTGCATGCCCCAGCACTTTCAGATTCTGCTCCTGGACGCAAACATATATCTGGCTGCTGTCAGGGATATTAACAGGCATTACACCACAGAGAGCATTATTTGTGGTTTTGTTGAGCTATAGGAAAACAAATCCACAAATAAATTGTAAAATTCAGATGACTTCAGGCTTGTTGATGTTGTTATGTGCTCTTTGGATATTGAGGACTAGCTGTATAAATACGGCTCTTTGAAAACATAATGCTTGTGATTCTTCACATCAAAAATTGAAAACATAGCAGGCTGCTGAGATGAATCTGAAATATCAGCTTTGATCTCTTTACTGTAAATAAATCAATTGTCTTCCAAAGATGCTATCCTGGGGGAAAAAAAAATGGCTTCAGGTGTCTGAGCATGACATCACCTGCAAAATCATAGTCTGTTGCTACTGGAGCTAATGAGTTCATTCTTACTTCATAAAAGCATTTTCTGCCTTTACATCTCTCAGGACAGCTTGTGGTTTAGAATAATTTTCCAAAACAGCAGAACACATTATTCTTGCTCATATCAGTGACTTGAGAGCCATTACCCAGCACACATTAATCCACTGGCCCACCTCTGCCATAGGTACAAATTCACTCCGTTTTCCTTCTGGGGGAAGAGGTTTAGAAATTTGCTGAAAATTGCCCATCAAGTAGAAGAGATGAAACTCTGCAGGACCCAGGAGGTTGCTCTGTGCTTGGTCCTCCAGACCTTTCTGCTCCCTCAGGAGGACAGGGGACTGTGAAAATCTCATCTGGGAGATGGGAAAACAGGTGGACTAGGATGGAGAAGTTGGACAGTGGCAAAGTCATGGGGTGTGATGAAATACAAATGGACAGAAACACAGCCTGGATGGAACGTGTCAGTGGTTTGCAGCTGCAGAGGTAGCAGTTACCATGAAGATTCTGTCTTCTCCAGCTGACGCTGTAGAGGCAGTTGTGACCTTAAGCTCCCAGGCTGGAGTTTGCTTGGGGCACGGAAACTGTCGCGCTGTGTCTGCAGCGTGCAAGCCACCAAGAGGTCTGCAGACCCCTGAAACCAAATGTCCGTGCCCGATAAATGACAGGTAGTGGTCAGGTCCATTCTAGTTGCTGTCAGTCGCCTCCTGCAAAATGTCCTGCTTTTGGCAGCCCCAGGTGAAAATTCCCAGGGTTTGTCCAAACCTTAGGAAAAACATCAGATGGTCAGTTCTCTGCAAGAACAACCGAGATTTTTCTTCCCCCTCCTTCAGTGCTCTCCCTATAGGAAGAAGGGGTCGGGAACGTTGCTGCTATTCTGGCCATCTGCTTCTTTCCTGAAAGAGGTGGGGATGGCATGTCCTTGCCTTCCGCAGGGTAAGAAGAGCCTGGCCAAGCCACACAGGACATGGTGAAATACCCCAGCGGGAGATAGAGAGAGAGCAGGGAGCAAAACTGATGTAGGTCTGGAAAAACTGCATTGATTAAGCCAAACAAAAATCCTCAAATTGGTTTTTTTTTTAGTCTCAGAATTTTTGAGGTTTGATATTGCTGTATTATAGTGTCTAAGTCAGGATTTTAGATCTCCTGAGGCTCACTGTAGTGGAATAGTTCCATTTTAAAGAATATATTATTTAAAAGTGGGATTGTTTGTATTAATTAAATATGAATGTCTGCAGCACAGGAATAAGCACAAGTCCATTTCTAATAGGAAGCAGCAGATTGGATTCTTTTGTTATGGCTTTAAATCTGTTTTCACAGGCACTTGGGGCCTCTCAGCACGGGATGTACTGGAAAGATGGTCTGTAGATGAGCTAGATGGTTGGCTTTGCTGTAGTGCTCTCTGTTACCACACTTCGGTCATTGGAGACCTACTGAGAAATGGAATCCTTTGGTCTTGTGAGGGAGCAAGAAGAAACCAGTCCTTGATAACTGATTTATTTTCCAGTGGTTGTCCAAGTGTGCCTACGACACTAGATGAAGCACTCGTGTTGCAAAACATCTTTTGAGAGCTTGGGGTTTAATCTATGCTTATTAATCGGAATCAATTACTCAATTAAAAAAAGGCTTGTCTTATCATTCACTTTTTTGTTATTTTCATATATTTGCCTTTTTTCTTTTATTTATTTTTTTTTCCTTGAGAACTAGTGCCCAGAAAGTGTCCAGTCTTGGAAAACTGAAGGTCCTCAACAGCAACTGTCTTGCTCTACAAATTCACTGCTGTAGGTCTGCACTTCTTACTAATGTAAAAGTAGCCACAGACACTCACATAACCACTTATGAATTTATTATTGTCCCACTTTTTATAATTATTGCACTGTTTCAAAACTCAGTAATAAGTCTTACTGCACACTTTTAAGACTGAAAGGAAACAGAAGCACCCAACCAGGGCTTTAATAAAAAAATTAGGTTTCACCTCCCAGCAGGGTATTTAGCCTGAGATGGGGGCCACTAAATCTGAGTGTAGCTTTTCTCTTACCCATGCCCTTCCAGTGTTGTTATGTTGCATTCTGTTGGTGGGCCAGATCTTCTGTGATAGGTGGGCATAAAGTGTTTTCCTAGTATTAACATCCAAAAAGTTGATGTTCCAAAAGGTCTCTGACTCTCTCTTATAGGAGAAATGAGACATATTGATTTCTGTTGTGATTAGCATGAAAGCAGCAGTCTGATGTGATGAGGGACAGTATGCACCTGAAATGTAGGAAATGTTAGTTTAAACTTTTAATGCAGTGAATTCAAAGTTCTGATTCCTCTTCAATGGGTGTGAGAGAATCTACGCTAGAATAACCAGCAGCCTGTCTACTAAGGCCAGCAGGTTGAAGGAGGTTCTGCTCCCCCTCTTCTCTGCTGTAGTGAGACCCCACCTGGAGTATTATGTCCTGTTCTGGGCTCCCTAGTTCAAGAAGGATGAGGAATTCCTAGAAAGAGTCTAGAGTAGGGCTACAAAGATGATGAGGGGACTGGAGCATCTCTCCTATCAGGAAAGGCTGAGAGAGTTGGGCTTGTTTAGCCTGCAGAAGAGAAGACTGAGAGGGGATCTCATAAATGCTTACAAATACCTTAAGGGTGGATGTCACGAGGATGGAGCCAGACTCTTCTCTGTGGTGCCCAGCAACAGGACAAGGGGCAATGGGCACAAACTGAAGCAGAAGAGGTTTCAGTTGAATAGGAGGGAGAACTTCTTTACTTTGAGGGTGACAGAGCCCTGGAACAGGCTCCCTGGGGGGGCTGTGGAGTCTCCTCTGGGGATATTCAAAGCCCGCCTGGACGGTGTCCTGTGCAACCTGCTCTGGGTGAGCCTGCTTGAGCAGGGGGGTTGGACTGGGTGATCTCTGGAGGTCCCTTCCAACCCCTGCCATTCTGTGTTTCTGTGATTCTGTGACAAAAGACAGATTCCCAGTCTATTGCTTGAGTCTTCAGACTTCAGACCTAAACTGAGATTAAATTAAGACCTTCTTTCTTAAGGAAATCTATTCTACTACATGTGGAGTTCAAAAAAAAAAAAAAAAAGAAAAAGATGGTGCTCTGTGGTTGTTTTGAGATAGTTGTTTTGAGATAGTTTTCTGGTCACTGTTATTTAAATTCCTTTAATACAGAAGCTAGTTGGACTGTTGGGAAACACTTGGCTAAGGATGTGTGTCGTAGAAATGAGTTTTGACGGTCACCATCAAACTGGAGAAAAACGAGTACCGAGAAGTAGGTATTTAAAGGGCGAAGCAGTGTTTGTCACCGGGTGTGTTGGGCTCGCTGTTTGTGTTATCAGTGTAGCAGCCAGGGTGACTGTGGGAGGACAGGGCAATGCCCACTGAGGACTTCTGCCTATGCCTTACACATGAGCCAGGCTCCGCAAAATACTCAGGAGAAATTTAGAATAAAGATGACACTTGGCAGTATGAATTGGGATCCAGCAGACACTGAAAGCTGACTAACTTTGCTGTGGAGACTCTGAGAAATAGATGTCATTGGACAAACTAAAGAAAAAGATCATTCCCTTTTTTCCTCTTAAAAGATAACAGTACTGTCTGGCACTAATGTACCCTTTTAGCTTTTGTCTTTTAGCAATTCAGATAAAATTATTCATAGTTCTATTGTTTTTAATATATCATGAGAGGGCAGAAAATTATTTTCTTAATTAACACAATTGATAATATTATCACTTTAGCTGTGTCAATTCTTTTAAAATGTGCGCTACTAATTCTTTTTATGAGGTGGCACTGGGTCCATGGACATCTTCTGTTTCACTCTACCATTTATCCCTTGGTAGATTCATCCGGTTCTACAAATAATTGCAACACTTATATCTGGTCCCTGACTTTGAATATAATATTTCATTCCTTGTGCTCTGTTGTAAAGCACATTAAAGCATTGCTGCTGCAGGAACTCTCACAGAGAAATCTCTGCAGCATCCAATTGCAGCTCAGTTTCTGCAATTCCTGTGGCACTGTGCTGGGTTTGGCTGGGATAGAGTTAATTTTCTTCACAGTAGCTCATATAAGGCTGTGTTTTGGATTTGTGCTGGAAACAGTGCTGATTGATAGCACAGGGATGTTTTCATTCCTGCTGAGCAGGGCTGACACACAGTCAAGGCCCTTTCTGCTCCTCACCCCACTCCACCAGTGAGGAGGCTGGGGGGGCACAAGAAGCTGGGAGGGGGCACAGCCAGGACAGCTGACCCCAGCTGACTCCAGGGATATCCCACACCGTATGATGTCATGCTCAGCATATAGAGCTGGGGGAAGAAGAAGGAAGGGGAGGATGTTGGGAGTGATGGCGTTTGTCTTCCCAAGTCACCGTTAGGCGTGATGGAGCTCTGCCTTCCCAGAGATGGCTGGGCACCTGCCTGCCCATTAGAAGTGGTGAATAAATTCCTTGGTTTGCTTTGCTTGCATGCATGGCTTTTGCTTTCCCTATTAAACTGTCTTTATCTCAACCCACGAGTTTTCTCACTTTTACTCTTCCGATTCTCTCCCCCATCCTGCTGTGGGGGGAGTGAGCGAGAAGATGGGGTGGGGGCTTAGTTGCTGACCAGGGTTAAACCATGCAGGCCACAGTTTGGTTTCAGTTGGAGGGACATTCAGTACACCTGGAATCAACTGCCCCAGGAATGGGGTGGAAACATGGGCCCACCATTTACCATGGAGTGATCCAGACCACACAGGAACAGGGTGGGGCTCTGGAACACCTGCAATACAGTGATGACGTCATCTTATGGGACAACACAACAGAATAAATTTTTGAGAAAGGGGAGAAAATAGTCCAAGAACTTCTGAAGGCTGGATTTGCCCTAAAACAAAGTAAGGTCAAGGCGTCTGCACAGGAGATCCAGTTTTTATGAATAAAATGGCAAGATGGATGTTGTCAGATCCCAAGGGATGTGATCAAAAAAATAACAGCCACGACGCCACCATCTAGCAACAAGGAAATACAAGCTTTCTTAGGCATTGTGGGTTTTTGGAGAATGCCTATTACAAATTACAGGCCTAATGATCAAGTGACCCAGAAGAAGAAAAATTTCAAATGGGCCCCTGAGCAATGACAAGTCTTTGAACAAAGTAAACAGGAGATAGTTCATGCTGCAGCCCTTGGGCCAGTCTGGGCAGGGCAAGATGCTCTACACCACAGCCAGAGAGCATGGCCCTACCTGGAGCCTCTGGCAGAAAGCACCAGGGGAGACTTGAGTCTGACCCCTAGGGTTTTGGAGGATCCGAGGCCCGCTGAGAAAGAGATCTTGGCAGCATATGAAAGGGTTCAAGCTGCTTCAGAAGTGGTTGGTACCGAAGCACAGCTCCTTCTGGCACCCTGACTGCTGGTGCTGGGCAGGATGTTCAAAGGGAGGGTCCCCTCTACAAATTATGCAACTGATGCCACGTGGAGTACGTGGGTCATGCTGATCATGGAACAGGCTCAAACAGAAAGCCCCAGTCACCCAGGAATCTTGGAAATTATATTGGACAGGCCAGAGGGCAAAGATTTTGGATTCTTTTTTTTTTTTTTTTTAATCGTTGGTATTAATATTTCCTTCATTTGCCTGCAAAGTTACAAAAATACTTTCCCCACTTCATACCAGTTTGGCTGTTCTACATAAACTGAATGCATCCATTTTTGGCAGATGAACCCTTATGACTGTTTTCTTACTAATTTAGATTAAGGACTTCAGATTTTGCCAGTATCTGCCAATGTTTTTCTGAGCCACATGGAAGAAGGCATGAGTTGAATCTGGGTTTGTACACCTCCCGTTTCTAGCTTCCCAATACGTTTTAGGAGTTCACAGGAACTTGCAAACAATGACGGTCAGTACAAGCATGGATCACTGAAGTTTATATTAAAATAACATTTTAATGCCCCTGCCCCTGACTCATTAACTTTTAGGGGCTGTGGATCAGAATCTTTATGACTTTTATCAGGCATATAACACTGTGGTATATTAAACAGCACACGTATAAACAAAGCAAACAGACTTAGAAGTTCAAATCTTGGATTTGGAAATAATTCATCTGGGAAAATGCACATCTCCTACATTTGCTAGGCTTTGCCTAATAGTTTAAAAATTATCCCTCTCCATATTTTTTTACCCAGCATTTAGGCACTAGATGCTGATCAGGCTTATGGCTTTTCTTGACTTGGAATTATGAGAGGAATAGCTCTTGAGAGAATTCTGCCCTGTTAATTACATCCCTTTCTGGTTTTTACACTCTAAAAAGGAGATTTGGTTCTTGAATAGAGCTTAATTTGTGGGGCACAATTAACTCCTGCCTAAACAGATGATGAAAATATTTTAAAGCCATAATCTAGTGTTAAAATCCTGTATTATAGCTCACTGTAACACTTTTTTTGAATAAATTAAATGAAGTTGGTTTTTATCTTCTTATATCTGAAAGTTCTTTTATTCTTAATTTGCCAGACATGATTTAAATTATGGAGGAAAGTTTGTGTGTCTTTTTGGAAGTTAGACATTAATCTCCCTTTTCTTTTTGTTGGATATTGTCAAGAAATAACGTGCTCTGCCTGCCTAAAGCCAAGATAAGGGGTTTCTTTTTCAGCAACCAGATAGGACCAGTCTGCCATAAGCTTAACATTTGCAAGCAGGTGAACAATTTATATTGAGCGAAGCAGCAACATCTGCCATGTTGTAGCAGTCCCGTTTGATCAGTGAAGGCTTCCTCCTGACCCATGGCTGTGATTTGTTTGGGAAACCTGCACCTTTCCTTCTGAAGCAGGTTAAAATCCCAATGACAGGGCTTCTGGGCAGGCTTTATGTAGACAGAAGTTGAAATTTCCTCTTTAAAGCTACTTTTTTTTTTTTTTTCATGTGCTTGTAAGTTGGACAGTATTGTCTTTGGGATCCACCTAATACTGACCTGAGTGGGAGATCTTAGCGTGGCTCAGGAAAGGAGCATTCCCTTAAACACTTTGATACTTATTTATATCAAATCCAGGTTGTGAACACAGGTCCCAGGGGTGCTTTTCCATTTGCATCACTTCAACCACCAACATGGTTCAAATGCTGTGGCTATGTAAGAGTTGTGGGACCATACAAGCTGGGGGACAGAAAAGCATCAGGATCATTTTAAGGGCCAGGTGGAATTTGGATCAAGACCTGTGACTATGACTGGATGGAGAGGATGTTTATTTTGTTTCCCAGATTCATGCCTTAATCCACCCTTTTGTATAGGATGGCATCTTTAGACCATGTAGAGGCTGCCATACCATGGTATCTAATCCAAACCTAAATGGTTGTTGTGCCATCTGGAGCAGTGAACAATTTGGAGTGCTCATTCTCCATGGCTGTGGAAGGAGAAAAGCGCTCATGAAGTCACCTAAGGTTTTTTTGTTTGGTTTTTTTTGTTTGTTTGTTTGTTTTTTTAATCAACTTTTGCTTATATTTTCCTTTATCAGAACAAAAAAAGAAAAGCAATGAAGCTGCTAAACATTATAGACTTGGTGCTACTTGGAGCCGTATGCCTGGGACACCTTTTGGCTGCTCCCATGACTAGAGTGGCAGCGTGCCTCCATGATCTGATTCCCTTAAATGAGATCTTTTTTTCAAAGCTAGAGGAACAGCAGTGGAGGCTTGTGGGTGCTTTAGGTGTAGTTAGCTGTCATCTGCTATGTTTCTGGCCATACAGGGCTGTCATTGAGAAGACCATCTTCCTTCAGGATGCAGAAGAGATAGCAAACAGGTAAAATAATGAAACATTTTTTCTCCTTGCTTCGTCTCCCTGAAAGTTTGGACTACTGAGAGGGGCAAAATTTAGAGCTTCACAACTTGTCTCAGCCCCATGGCAAAAAGTATGGGAGCCCTGGGAGTCAAGTGCTAAGTTCTTGCACACCACTTCTGCCTCACTGGCAAAAAGAACTGGGATGACTGGATGTCCCAAACAGCTCTTGGCTGAGTGGTTTCAAACACTGCAGAAATATTTTTGTCTTATGCTAGAGTTCCTCACTTTACTTCTTCAGTTGTCATGGAGGGGTAACCTTACTGGATGTCTGCCAGATTCTAGTTTTCCCATATCAGGGTTCACTTTATTGATCTTAGCACATTTAACCTGAATAGCCCATTTCCACACAAAAGGAAATGGAAAGAGAACTCAACAAGCTTGCCTAGGTGAGTCTATTATTTAATACTCCTGCTGATTCTTCATAACTGTAATAGCCAATTACTGTTTATAACCATAGCCATGTAAAGTTATTCACATTAGAACCTACCACCTAAACAACTCCAAGGAGAATTTACAGATGTATCTTTTCCCTGAACTGTAAAATTTACAGAGCTACCATCTGTAGACACAGTGTCCCTCAGGATATGAAGAAATTGCTGGGACTGTCTTACTGATAATTCCCAGTTTCTTGGGATTACAAGAACTGTGTGCATAGGTAAAGACAATAAATTCAGTATGCATTAAACGCATCTAGCAATGAAGCTATTCAGACAGAAGCAATTGCCCTGCTTGGTTTTTCCTTATTCTCAGTCTTGGGTCACACTTACATCCAGCTGGAGACATGAAGCTCCTGAGGATACTCAGGGAAGGCGCTTCAGAAGCCTTGGCTGGACGGCCACGATATACTGGTGCCTAGATACTGCTCAGATGGATTACTGTGATGAATGCCATATGAATAATGACATTCTTGGATAAAGTAAGTCATGAAATAAATCATTGCGGGATGCTTTATGCAATTTTGAATTGGATCCTGAAATGCCCTGGGAGGTGGCAGTGTAGAAATGAAGACAGGAGGACGCTTCTTGTGTATGAACAAAAATATCTGCATTTTCTGGTGGCAGACATGATCTTTTGCAAACTTTGTTCTTTTGTTTTTCAGAACTGGACATGAATGGGATGGCATCAGATCGTAACACTTCCTCCCAGGAAGAATACCTCCCACACTATCTCCAGAAGGAAGACCCCTTTGCATCAAAGCTTTCTAGAGAAGCCGACATTGTAGCTGGGTTTTATTTGACAGTAATTGGTAATAATTATTTATATCGTCTTTGAAATATGACTCTGTCACAGCATCCTTGCAGGCACTCCCAAAGAAGGCAGAATCTGCTGTGCATTAGATGTGTAATTGCATATTTCTTCATACTGGAAAGAAAAATCTAGGAGGAAGAGGAGATAATGTGTTAGAAATATGGTGTCAGCAGGGTCAACAGTGTCAACAGACAATGCTGCTCCGGGTGTCCAGAAGTGACTAGCAGTAGACCTTCCAGCAAAAAGTGAAGAAATACTCAAATTTTTTCTACTGATAGGTTACTAGCTTGCAGTTTAATCATTCCTGACCAGAACTGGCTTTTGCCCTTATGCTATGTGGGTTTTATGGCCTCTTTTCAAAGCCTCTCTCGTGTATGTACACAGCAAAGAGAACACCCTCAGAAGTGCTCATTTGAATCTTGCTCAGCTCCTGGCATCAGCTCTCCTCTGTCACATATTATATTGAACAGTATTTTCTGCCTAACACCCTCCTCTCCCTTTTGTTTTGGAGTCTTTCACTGCATGCAAAGCTTTGCAAGCAGAATAAATGCAATTATTTATTGGTTAGTGCACACAGATTATAGCTGAGGCTGATTTCTACATTAAGTATTCATACACCAAGGAGCTGTTATTCGCCTGGGCAATACTGGTCTCCCTTGCTTCTAAGAATAAACTGGTCCTTGTTCTTGATGATTTACCATCTTTGCTTTGGGGCTGGGGCAAGGTTATATCTTCTTGTGTCAATATTTTTGCTCTCCAGCACTTGAGCTTCTATCTGTTGCCTCAACACTTCCTCTGCTTTCTACGGTATAGGTGTCCTTATGTTTTATGGCTTCAGTTTATGCAGTTTCTCACAGCTCAGTAGCTATTTTCTGAATAAAGTTGAGCCAAGGTCATGTAACTGTGCTACACCAAACGGGGCTCCAGGTGTCAGATGGCTGAACACCAGGATGAATATAGGGTGTACAGTGTATTCCATGACATTCATTTTAGTTTTGATTAATTGTCTTTTTCTATCAGATCTGCACAAAATACAAAGATCATAGAATCATATAATCATAGAATGCCAGGTTGGGAGGCACCTCAAGAATCATCCGGTCCAGCCTTTTAAGGCAAGAGCACAGTCAAGCCAAGATGGTCCAGCACCCTGTCCAGCTGAGTCTTGAAAGTGTCCACTGTGGCAGAGTCAACCACTCTCCTGGGGAGATTATTCCAATGGTTGACTGTTCTCATGGTGAAAAATTTTCCTCTCATGTCCAGTTGGAATCTTCTCAGGATTAACTTGTACCCATTACCCCTCATCTTTTCCACGTGACTTCTTGTGAAAAGGGAGTCTTCATCTTATCTGTAGCCACCATTTCAATACTGGTACACGGTGGTGAGATCCCCTCTGACCCTCTAAGATCTTTCACTCCTACCTTCATGTTTCTCATTCACTGTTCTACATCCCTCCTTCCTGCTCTCTCTTATTGCCTTTCCCCCGACTTCTCTAAGTAATCTAATCTGCAAGGCTGCATTCTAATCTAATCTAAAGGCTGCAATAATGCTTATTTCTAATTTCTCTTCTGCTTATGTCTTTATTCAAAAAGGAATTCAGAGCAGCAGCGATGGCAGGTGAAGCTGTGTCTCTGTGCTGTTCTTTCTATTCATGCACCATCTTGTATGTATCCTAGCTTTTCACACACATAGATTTTTCCTGCAGCTATGCAGACAGATGTCTTCACTGACCTGTCCAAAACACCCCCCCTTGGTTCTTATTTTGCTCGGTTAAGCAAACTTAGTTTTAATCCCAGGAAATATGTCTGAGTAGTTGAAATGAATCCTTCCAATGTGCACTGTGTTGCCTTGATATATTGGCAGTATTTAGCGTAGATTTATCCAGTTCCAAAGAAATGCCCCTGCTAGGCGTGAATCATCTTGAAAAACAGCTATAATCAAATTAAGGCAAGGAACAGAAATAATGAATTTCCAGTGAAAAAACAAAAGCTAACCATGAAGGCACAGCTTTCCATGAGCACTGTGAGGAGACTGAAACTAGAGTTTGTAAAGGGATGATAATAATTTTGATATTAGACTTATCAGTAAGATTCCCACCTTACTGGTGGTGTAGACTGGACATCAAACAGGCCTGTGGTGGATTCACTGTGACCCAAGCTGGGAAAGTTTAAACCATAGCTGTGCTGTATATGTGTGTAGTTCTACTTCAGCTATCATATCCTACATTTTGCTCTGGGTTTAACTTACTTTTTCACGTGTTTGCTTTGCATTGCACTTTACTTGGTTAGTTACTTTACCCTTATGGTCATTACACACTCCAGCAGCGGCTTTCGTTACAGCCAAGTATGCTTTTCACATGCGCATGTAAATTTGCATCTCCCTTGGACTTGCATCTATAGCGTAAGATGCCACTGGTATCCTGCACAGATATTTTTAATTCCTTTTAGCAATCATTGCGGCGATTTTAAGCTGCTGGTCAGTCAGCAGCCATTTCAGCAACAGCGACTGGTTTAGAATCATAGAAACATTTAGGTTGGAAAAGCCCTTTAAGATCATCAAGTCCAACTGTGACCCTAACCCTGCCATCCCACCACTAAACCATGTCCCTAAACATGGGGACTTGACCGCTTCCCTGGGCAGCCCATTCCAATGCTTGACAACTCTTTCAGTGAAAAAAAATTTCCTAATGTTTCATGTTTTCTAGACCCATCACAGCAGTGTTTTAGGCACTGCATGCAATACAGTAATGGACATTAATTTGCCAGAGGCCAAGAAACACCGCTTTTATATGGGCTTGAGTGAAGAAGGAGAGTGTTTTGCTTTTTACCCGTAAAGCTGAATTACACCTCAGAGCTCAGCCACCAAGAGAGGGAATTAAACAAAACTGGTGGAAGGAGCAATGTCAGGATGACTTCTGTGCTTGTGGATAGATGGGGTAAAGCAGTCTTTAAACATATTTTTCTTACCAAGGGAAAAAAAAAAGCTTTGCTTGGGCTAATCCTTCACATGTGTGTTGTACCTTACAAGATGGGTTTAGCTTATTGCCTTGGGGATGCCACCATTAGCTCCTGTTGGTATGCAGTCCATATTTTATTACCCATTCATGTTTGGCTGGATGGCAACATTTTAATAATAGCTCGAGTCTGCAAAATATGAGAACTTAGAAGTAAATTAATCTTTGTTGTTCCCAGGTAAATCTCTGAGTGGATTTTTTTTACTTTCTGCAAACAAACATAATCCTAAATTTCCTTTTCCACTAAGCTGATTTCTGACAGTTCAAAGCATCCGCATTTCTGTTGGGACATGAAGCACTGCCATGCAGAGATTTTTGGTGATGCATAGTGGATCTTGAGGTAGTGGGGAAGGAAGCCTAGCTCTGTGAAACTGCTCACTGATATCAAATGCCCTGCAAAAATCTTTCTGAGTCTGTAACTTCGCTTTGATTGGCAGCTTTATAGTTAATCCCAGCTCTCAAGTATCCGCAGCAGTAAGCAAGAGCTATGTGCTTAGATAGCTCTTGGGCATAGTTGTGTCTTGTGGTAACTCCGTAGTATTGCAGATTTACTTTGTAAACTGGGTATTCTTCAGAAACCAGAAAACTGAGCCGGAGCATTCAGCGCCCATACCCAGCAAGGGTATGTCTGTGGTTTTTTATTGTAACTTATGGTTCAGGCCGAACCTGTCAGTTGTCACCTGCTGTCACTGAACCGTGTCCCCTATTCCTTTGCAGATCCTTTTCAAGAAATGATGGCCCCTCTTGAGGATGTCCTGTGCGGACATCCCGATAGCGGAGAGAGGGACTCACTGCGGAAAGGTGGGAAGCCAGGAGGTGGGGATTGCTATGGGGCACCTTTTTGTGCTGGAGGCATGTAAGGTGCAAGTGAGTTTCAAATTTACTCCAAACAGGGGAAGAAGCTGCACCGTAAGTGAACAAGGCTGGAATCCTGTCAGGAAACTCGGCAGAGCTCTTAGGGTCAGGATGGTTGTACAGCTGAAGTATTGCAGTTTGAAAATATAAAAATGACTTTTTTTTTGTCTTTAAAGGAAATCAGGGGTCTTGGCCAATGTGTGATAAATTCTCTGCAAATGTGTAATCTTTTGTCCTAACTAGTTTGTTTCCACATGTATTTTTTTAATTGTCTGGGGAAAAAAAAAGTCAAACGGTACACATGGTTATAAGAATCCAATTCTTTTCACTTGTGACTTCCCCTGCTAGCTTTTTCATCACTGACTTGATTGATTTACTGTACGGACAGGTAGGGTGGCCAATTACTGAGCGGAGAACCGCTGGCCATCAGCTCCTTTGAAAGCTCGTGCCAAGTAACTATTGATTTGCAAACTGTTGTTGCATGCTTCCTCAGCATGTTATGAAACCACTTAATTGAAAACAAAATCCTGAACCATCTTCTTTTTTTTCCCCCTCCCCTCTGATGGTTTAGCAATGCTGTCAGATTGGAGAGAAGGAATCTTACTTGTTCAGATTTCTTCTTTTATACAGCTTCACCTTTCGTTGCAGGTTGGCTCTTTCTCTGCAGGTGGCACTTTTTTAGTTTTCACATCTTTGGGTCTTTGTGTGTATTTATGTAAAAGTCTTACCGTGCCATGGACAGTTGTGCCCTGAACTGTTTCCTCCTGGAAAAAAGCCTTTATTTTATATCTGAAGAGTCTTTTTTCCCCCTGTTTCCAACCCTGGGCTCTGCCGAGGCACACAGCCTGCCAGCACCTACCAGAGCTGGGAGCCTGCACCAGCAAGGACCTCAGCTAGCTGTTAGGAAAAACTATTTAATAGTAGAGAAAACTGAAGCATTAGGTGGCTCATCTAGGGAGATTATAAAGTTTCTATCACCAGGGAGTTAAAAAAGAATTCAGAGAAGCAATTTTCAGACACAGGTATAGACAAATGGCAACTTAAATTAGCACTGGACCCCTTCCAGCTGTAGGATTAGGGGGTCAGTGGGCTGGGGCTCTTTTAAACATTGCTATTAATAACGAGCAGTTGCTTCAGAGACTTGTCTGATGAAGACATCTCTCTGGACTACCAGTCAGCTGAAAAAGATTCAGGAAAATGTCAGGTGCTTTCAAAAGGTATTTCAGAGTAAATGCTAGCACACTAGATATCCTAAGTATGACTAGAGAGAAAATGGCATTAAGAGAGAAAAGGATTAAGATATACAAAAAATGGACAGCAACACTGAGATTCATTCATTTAACTATAAGGAAGAAAATAATTGAAATTAATACCTGCAGCTACTTATGATTCAGATTGAATTTTCAGAGCCATAAGAAATCACCAAGGATAAATCAAATTTTCTGAGAAAACCAAATATTAAATTCTAAGCCCGTTTCTGTCCTGTTTATTTTTTAAAATAATATAGAAAGCAATATTGTCAGTATAAAAATAAGAAGTGTTTCCAATTAGACGAGTGTTGCATTTATTACTGAAAAATTCAAAGTATTTTTCTCCTGAGTTTGGTAAACCTTCAGCTCCACAGTTACTCATATTTCCTGAGAAATAATCTGGTTTTAGCCTCTGGGAACCATTTTTCTCTCTGTCTCATGGATGTACCCAAGTTGGGTTTCTTGATTCTGTGAGGACATCGCACCCTTGCAAAGGGGATCATTCCATTGATGGGCCAGAGAAAGTACCCATTTAATGCCTGAGGTCAAATTCCTGAGGTCCGGCCTCCCAGTGGACTCTGAAAAAAATTATGTGGTGTTCAGAGGTACAATATTTGGAGAGGGTGGCATTGCTGGGTGGATGGGGGCTGCTGGGGTCCTTTTGATCATAGAATACGTCTGAGTTTGCACCACCAGAGCCAGTGTTGGAAGGCACCATGAAAAGTGAGGTTTCTGCCTCATTGACAGAGGAAAGCTGGGTTATTTATGACTTTTCTGTAGCAGTGTGGAGGGTTGGCCTCTGCCAGCAGCCAAGCACCAAGGGCAGCCACTTGCTTACAGCCCCTGCACTGGGAAGGGGAGGAAATAGGAAGAACAAAAGCAGTGGAGATAAAGACAGGGTGGAGGTAAAGCTGGGGAGATTGCTCACCAGTTACTGTTGTGGCCAGAACAGACTCATCATGGGGAATTTAACTTAACTGAAAGCAGCCAATTATTGATTCAGGTGGTGAGAAACAAAGATGAAAGACATAAAATACTTAAGGAAAACACCTTTCCTTCCCCATTCCCAGACTGAACTTCACTCCAACGTCTTTTCCCTCATCGCCATTCTATGTCCCTTTGGTGAGGTAACGGCGGTTCAGGAGGTCAGGGTCTATGCCACTCTTTTCTTCTGCATCTCTCTCCTTCTTGCTTGTCTGCTCTGCTCTGGTGTGAGGCCTCCATGGGCCATGGTCCCCTCAGTGTGTTCACCTTTGGGGGTGACTCTTGCTCCCTGAAAGGGATGTTGTATGCTGGCCTGTGTTTCCACCACAAAATGCTTGCTCAGGGCTCAAACTCTTTGAAACATGACTTAGTGAATAAACAGTTTTCTTTAAGGGAACTGAAATTTTTGGTGTCAGTGTGATTAACTCCATGGCTGGTTAGCCACTTGCAGCACTGGTCCCTGAGGGTCCTTGGGTGATGATATGACAAAAAAGATGTCAGCCAACATGGACAGGATCCCTCCTCATGCACTGAATTCCAGCTGGAAGTTAAAATCAGATATGTTTTATCATTTTCTTCCTTATGAAAGAAATACATTTTTAATGTAAAATATAAGATGTGATATTAATATCTTAATTTACATTATTTTAGAAATGGATGCCTCAACCTCTTATTATAGTATTTAATAAAATTAAGGCTGGTCCGAGATTGGGCTCCTTGTGATTACAGACAGCTGAATTTCATTCTTGTGGTTGTATAAATGTTTGTGAGACAGTGTTGATCAGAACAGAGGAATTATGGGATTTCTATTACGTGCATCCAAATGACGGTTGTGCAGGCTCAGGTGGTGAAGGCAATGCCCGGCTGCAGAGGGGAAAATAACATTTGTTGTGGGAGGGAGATGTCTGCAGTGGGTGTCTCTGTGAGCTGCATAGTGAGGGTGAGATGATCATGTTTCAGAGTAAAATGTCTAGCCTTGGGACCACAGGTTCAGCCTGAATCTATCACAGAATGTCACAAGGAAGATGGGATATTGCTGGTTTGAGGAGAATTCTAATTTGATTGGTTTTCTTTTTGTATTTTTATAGGGATTCTTTCAACTCTGGGAAATGGGTATGTTATTTTTATGTCCTCAAAGCGAAAAAAGAAGCTGAGACCTGCTGAGATAATGACTGTTAATTTAGCAGTGTGTGATCTGGGCATTTCAGGTAATTTCAAGTCTTATTTTCACTCTTTTTACTATCCCACTAGCCTTTCTGACAGCAGAAGTCATGGGGAGCCCCAAATGACTTTTGGTCTATTATTTGCATAAAAATAAGAGAGAAGGATAGAAAACAACATTCCTGAGCAACTTGATGGAAAGAAATTAAAAGTACAGAGGAAAAAATAAGGTTGGATTTATCAGTCAGGCAAAACTCCTGTTCACCCCAGCACTGGGCAGGCTTTGAAGACAGTTCCCATGTGCATCCTGGCACAATAACCACAAAATAGCTTGGCATTACGGTTGAAGAAAATTATATTTTCTTGCTGTAGGTGCAACAGAAGGGATCCAGGTACTTCAAAAATACATATTTAGTCAGATATGACTGGGGATGGACATGAGGGGAAAGAATTTGAAAATGCCAGTGGCCATCAGCCTATCAAAGCTGATAACTTCCTCTCTAGTGACTGTCCTCTTTTATCTCTGGGTCAGGAAAATAAGCATTTGTGTCAGTCTTTAGAGTAAGAGCAATATCAGCCAGTTGGAGGGATTTTTATTTCAATGCCACAGCCTGAATGCCCTGGCATGAGAGGAGGGAGCTTTGGAAAGGTTTACACGAAGTTGCAGGGTGAAAAGCCTTTGGAGATCATTCCTTTGGCTCTTAACGTGAGTCTCATTCAGCTGCTTATGGCGACGTGCAAATTTAGGGAGAGGACTGGATGTCCTTTAGAAAAGGATATTTTGGATGGCAGATAATCCAGTGAGTATAAAGGCCTGATGTAACCCAGCTGACCATGGGATCTCCCCAGTGCAATATAAATGATGGTATGTTCCCATGCTCCCAAAGTCCTCTGTCCCCTATGTGTTGCATGCACCAGGACCCCTGTCCCCAGCTCCAGTGCACTCTTTTCCTGCCCTCATCTCTGCCAAATGCTTTTGCTTTCATCCAAATGCCTAAAATAGCACTGAACAACATAAAATGATGGCTCCCAGCCTGCCAAACCCGAAGCTCATTGTGGTCCCACTGCACACGGCCAAGGCTCACCCCCTCAACTTCCAGTACCTTTGATGCCTCTTGGTGATCAGTAAACATGCTTTTCTGAAGGAGATACTTATCAATTCACAGGAGAAAGGTGTTAGTCTAAATATCTCTGCTCTGCTACCACACAAAGAAATCCCAATGATTTCTTTGGCATATCTGCCATAGCGACACCATTTCCATCTTGCAGCACTTAGAAGTGAAAAAAAAAAAGGACCAGTTTTTGCCTCTTGTGTGATGCTCCCTCTTCCTTTGTCCTGAGAGTCTGTCTTATTTTATAAGGCTCATACCTGACTCCAACGAGAGTCACTCCAGCTAGACAGAGAGTCTCAGGAGAATTTCGATAGCTGTATATTTGCAATGTAAATAGATATCTCCTAACCCTATAAGCTCTGTGTCCCAATCATACAAACTACAGCTTGTTTGGGAGCTCTCTTAGCATGAGGGCTGCTAGTGTCTCTGTTAAGGTCTGTCACCAACATACCACTTGGTCACCTTTTCTTCCACGTGGATCTCAGTCTGTGTGTTTAAGTTTTGTAACTAAAAATAAGTGCGATTGGCACAGTCATTCGTGCTTTTTCTACCTTCTTTTCTCTTTCCTTTTTTTTTTTTTTTTGTTAATGGAAGATGTTGACTCAAGAAATGTGATGTGTTCTGTCTGCTGGACCGATTGGAGTGAAGATGGGACTTTTTCCAAAATCTTCCCATTTCATGCACTTGTCTTGGCACCTTGTTCAAGAAATGGGTTCTCCCACGGCCCTACTTCCTACAGATTTCCACAGGGTGGCACCAGCCACTTGTTCAAAACTGCATCAGGCTCATTTTGCACTGATACCATGCTCCGAGTCCTGTGCTGTTGAAGAGAAATTTGATTTTGTGCAAAGAAATGTTTTGGCCTTTAGAGTTGGCAATGATTTACATGACTAAAGTTGCTGCCTCTTAGCATAGAGCCCAGACCTTGCCATATGTCAAGTTTTCCCTGAAACCTTAATCACTGGGGTCAGGTTTTGCTTGAAAAATTAAAGTACACTGCTTCTGCTCAGAGAAAAGCATGTAATATATTGATCTGAACACAACCTTCAGGCAGAATTTTCCTTACAGGTTTAGGCTAAAGGAAAATAAACCAAAAAATACCTTGTTTAAAAATAAGTTTCATTTTGAAAGGTTTTCAATCATGATGCTTTTTGGCATAGAAAGTTTGATCTGAAATAGAGACTTTTGTCTTGAGTTCTATGAATAGGTTACCTTGTGGGAATTACAGTTTGCAAGACCATTTTTGCCATCTTTATAAACCAATTCACTGAACTTCCATGACATCAGAGACAGTGTGGTTCAACCAGGGAAACTAGCCCAGGGCAGCTGAGATGCTTTCAACTCCTTGAGGTGCTCTGGTAACTCCTGTGCAGGAAGGAAATCAGTCACAGGAAGGTGGAGTTCAATATTTAATCTTGTTTGGATGTTGCAGTTGAATGTTCAGGCCTTGGAGCATTTCAGGTCAGTCTGGTAAGTAGAAATGAAGGATTCAGAAAACACGCTGATGTTCCTAGATTTTAAATTTTTGAATTTTCTTTTCCATTAAAGTTGACATTTTTTGTTTGTCCAGTTTGAGACAAAAAAAATAAAATCAGGAAGTGTAGGTTTCCAACTAGGAAATGACTTTCTCATTTTCATGATACTTACAAAGTCTATGAACAATGTTAATCTGTTTTAAGGTGAGAATGGAACAATATATGACCTAACTTCACTTCTTCTGTAATGCACCACCCACTTTTACAAATGGAGAAAGGAGCTAAGATGCCACTAGGACAGAGTCTCCAAAATTTCCCTTCTGTAGGGGGATGCTTAAAACTTCTTAATATCTGTGGCTAAGTGAGTCTCTGAGAGTCACCAAGGAAGAGTGTGGTATGGGCAGGAGGTGAAACAGCTGCTGCAGCCCAAGTCCATCCTGCGACCACAGCACCATCTCCCTTTCTAACCTAACAATTTAGCACAGTATGCATCCTACTGTTGGGTCTTGATAGGTTTGCAGAAGTCCTCTTTGAAGGCAAATTTCTTTCTCCTGTGTTTGAAGACACTCAATTGATTATAGGGATGTAGCCTAACTAGATCTGTGCCTGTTTCAAACCCAGACTCACCCATCACCCGTACTGTTTACATGCTGGCATGTATTTGCATGAGGACTTAACACGTACTCTGAAATTTTAATAATGGGAAGAACTTGCACATACTCAGTACCAGAGTAAGGGTTTGCTTCTGGTTCATGTGGTCCGCAGTAAAGCACCAGTTCCCAGGCATTCTGCAGGGTTGGCTTATCCTACCACAGCATAGATGCTATGGGATCTAGCTACAGCTGTCTTAGGCTTAGTCCTGTGTCTGGAGGGCACACAAGTCACCACATCTGTTGCACCTGAAGCCCTCTCTCCACATTACAGAAAATTTTTACTGGTATTAGCTTCTGGCAAAGGAGAGGGTTTGCTTTTCTGAAAAAGGGTGGGGTTATCAGTGATGGCTTTTATCAGTCAGCTGACATTCTTTTCTCCCTTTGAAGTTGTAGGAAAACCCTTTAGTATCATTTCCTTCTTTTCTCACCGCTGGATGTTTGGATGGATGGGCTGCCGCTGGTATGGATGGGCTGGTTTCTTCTTTGGCTGTGGGAGCCTTATTACCATGACAGCTGTCAGCCTGGATAGATACCTAAAAATCTGCCACTTGTCTTACGGTAAGAAAGGAAACTATATTAAGTGACTTTAAAAAAGCTATATTAAGTAAGTGATACAGTTTTCTAGACTGAAATAACACTTGAGCTCTTCAGGATGCTTTTATTAAATATAGAAGGGAATACACAAGTAAGAGAAACATATTTGCATGATCCAAGTAATCCCAGCTAAATTTGTATGGCTGGACATATACCTTTGCCTATTAACATTAACAGATGCAAGTATCGCACATATTGCAAGGTCTGACGGACCAACACACAAAAGTATTCCTTATTAGATGCCTAAATTCCTTTAATATATGTGGCAAGTTATTTAAAACATCTAAAGGATTTGGATATGCAATAGGTCATGATGTGATATTGTCTCTCTAATATGGAGAAGGAACCTGAGAGAATTAAATGAATTTAGCAATGAAAGCTGTTATCACCATATCCATCTATATCTTATATCTCTTGAATATGATGTAACATATGCTTCATTATTTCTGGTTAAAAGATGTCACAGTTTAGAAAAGATGTTTTTCTTGCATTGGAAGGGACTAACTCCCCAACAGAAAACAGGGAATACTCAAGCTGACTTTACATATAAGAAACACCTTGCCCATGTGACTTGAGGGACATACAATGGATTTCATTGTAATGATATAGAATATCAATCATGTAATGTTAATTTATAAGAAATCTTTACAGCTAGGAAGTGTAAGTAAGTAAGCCAGTCTGTCCAATAGCTGAGCATGCTATCAATTAAAACTATGGTACTGTGCTAAGATCTGCTGTAATAGATCCTGGCACATCCCTACTTTTTCCTTAAATGTGAGTGCAGGGAAGGTGTCCTTAGCTGAGCTTTAAATACACCATTCACATTAAGCAGCATTTCAGTTCTTTCTATAAAAGTCTTATCAAAATAATTCAGTGGCAGCCTGAATCATAGACAACTTTTCACAGACTTGGTGAGCTGAAATAAATATTTCATGGCTGGCTGCATTCATGCTGTGAACTCTGGTATTTAGTATATCTTAGTTCAAGAGAGACAGAACACTTCAAAACCTCTTTTCTCAAGGACTGTCTGATCATGGTTGTCCATTCAAAATGGTGGAGAGCAATAAACGTATCTAGCATGTTCAGTCTAGGTGGTTAATTTAGCCATTTTCTGTATAAGGCCCAAATCAGTCATCAGGAACCTGAAGCATCTGACTATACACCTAGACCTTCATTTTACTCAAAAACCAGCAACTGTGGGGGGTTTTTTTATTTGTTTTGAGTTTTGAGGGTTTGGGGTTTTTTTTTCGCGGTAGATCGTTATAGTTTGACAATAGCTGTGAAAATAATGTTGCTCTTTTAGTACTCGTGCTGAACACAAGAAGGCACCTTTCTGTCTCTCAGCCATTGGGCTCAAATACAACATTTGTCAGTCAGTGCTCATTTTCCATCCGGTGATCTGGAAATGTAAAATCAGCTGTAGGAGGGGTACTGGTCACATCCAAATTGCAGCTGTTTCTTTGCTTTGCTTTTGTTTTAAAGTCATCCACAAACCCTGAAGAAAGGTCCTCAATGTCAGGGGATGGGGAGTGAAAACAGATTAGAGCTTCCAAGGTGGAAGGAGCTATTATAATACCATAGCCTTAGTTTCTGCATAAATCATAGGTTTTCACTTGTTAGTCCTATCTGAATCCAACATGCCGAACATCAGTGATGATGGAAAGCTTGTAAACTGAAGCTTTTTCTAGATGAATTAGAGTTGTGTGCAAGATGAGCAAAGAGACAATATTCCACTCCAGCCATGCCATCAGCATTTAATAAAAAAAATGGGCAAGGATACATGAAAACACCTATTATGAATACTTCTGACACTACGCACATGGTGATTTACTGTGTTGGAAAAGAATGACAAGGTAAAAATAAATCTTGGAAATGTTATTTCTTTTGTAAAGCCTTGTCTTTTAGTCACTTAGGTTAATAATTTATGTTGAGAAGTATTCTTAGATCAAACTTTAGCCAGTTGATATATGATAAGAAGAATAGGAAATTACATTGTTACATTATACAGTTGCAGCTAGCAAGCCTTCACACTGAACAATGAAAGGGTGAATTAAACACTTAGTCCTTCATGTGGGTTGAACCTCCAGCTCATCTGACCACACACTATGAACGTGCCTTTGCAGACCACATCACAATTTTCAAAATTCCTAGACAAGATTCCCACAATTGCTGCTGAGCTAGTTCCTTGGATTGCTCTTCTAGGTTGTAAATCATCACAGCCTAAAATAAAGTCAGGTGGAGCCCTCCATATGAGTGTGCATTTCTCTTCATGAGGTACAATGCAAGCCAGGGTGGCTAGCTCAGGAGTCACTATCAATACCTGGGAAGAGGAAGGATGAACGCTACAGAGTTGTTCTCAAACAGCCAAGCAAACCCTTACTGCATGTGTAGAATGACATTCTCAATAGTGCCAAATACCTATGGACCTGAACTTGTAACTCTTGAATTATTTTCCAGGTACCTGGCTTAAGAGACATCATGCATTTATCTGTCTAGCAATAATCTGGGCCTATGCTACGTTTTGGGCTACAGTGCCTTTTGCTGGTGTGGGGAGCTATGCCCCTGAGCCGTTTGGGACCTCCTGCACTCTGGACTGGTGGCTGGCACAGGCTTCGGTGGCTGGACAGGCTTTTATTCTGAGTATTCTTTTCTTTTGCCTCCTGTTCCCCACTGCAGTGATTGTGTTTTCCTATGTCAAAATCATTTTAAAAGTCAAATCATCCACCAAAGAGGTTGCTCACTATGATACCAGGATTCAGAACAGCCACATACTTGAAATGAAGCTGACCAAGGTAGGTAGGAAGATTTAACTCAGTTTGATTTGTCAGGTCATAAAAGCAGTTTTGGAGAACATCAATCATATGCTCTTCTCTGAAGGTGGTTCTTTTAGCTTTCTCCTCCGTTACTGTCAAGATGGAAAAAGACAGGAGCTGAGACATAATTTTGTGATTAGGGCACTCAAGTCCCTGAGATCGTGACTCAGTCTGAAGCTCTGCCACAACCTTCCTGCATGAACTTGCACAAGTCACATCATCTCCCTGTGGCCCTGTTCCCTGTCATAAAACTCCCTTTGCTTTCAGAAACAGTTGTAAAAAATTATTTTAAGACGTTTGAGGAGCCCAGGAATTATAACAGAAAACCAGATAAAAAGCAGATTATTGTAACAGGGAAATAAAACTTACAGACTGCTTACGTTCCTCTGCTAACGAAGATATAAACCAAAGTCAATCCTGTGATATTGCAATTTTTTTAATGCAAATAATTTATCACTTAGGTTCAGCCATAAGCTGCTGATAAAAATGCACTCAACTGATAAAATTAATTTGCTATCTCAGACCATATCCTAGTTTTCCTTTCCAACGGAATCTGTTTTCTGTTTGGCAATGGTGACAGCCATGATCCTTGCTGATACTGGTTATTGTGCCAGAATCTCTCAAAATAAAAAGCTTATACTGAACAAAACCAGATTCCTTAGCTGTAGAAGATTCACAAGCCTCTGTAAGCCATGCCAAGAGGGACACAAAAAACATCTTTTGGCTAATCAAATTTTATTACATTTTTGGGGAGTTGAACTGAAAGTTAGGTAATATACAGCAATAAGTGGCTTTATTCCTAAACGTATCGGAGAATCTCAGGTAGGTACTTGTATGGTCAGTGCTGCCAATGCAGCTGGTAAATCTGTACTTGCCTTTAAAAAGGGATGCTTCAATATGGTCCTGTTTTGGGGTTATTCAGCACCTTTCCTTCAAAGAACAATGGCAACCTTTGATTTGAGGTTGCAGATTTATTTTTGCCATATTGGAAGGATCATATAAAACTTCAGTGTGATCTGAGTTGAAATACAAGTAATTTCCTCTTCTGTCTTGGATCTACAGTGGAGGATATAATGTTGGGATAAATATAAATGTGGAAAATGAGTATCCATCATAACCCATTTAACTTCATGGCACAATTTATAACAAACAGGCTGTGTTTGAGAGCCTTGGCTTCAGTGACAGACAACAAAAAAAAATCATAAAAGAGTGAAGTTTCCCTGAAAGTAATATTACCATCAAGATGTGGAACCAAAGGCTCCACAAAAGGTTATGCAATATCCAAAAACTTGTGCTTTCTGATAATTTTTTGTTGTAATCCTGCTAATTGCCTGATTCCAAATGAGCACACGTGCACTGCTATCCGTCTGGATGCAGTAATAGTCTGTCAATGGCAGCAGTATAACCACATATGTTCTTCAGGATGTATTATTGCATGATGCAATTTGAAGCTGTATCAGGCTGTGACTGAGTGAAGACAGGCTGGTTCAGGTAAAGTATATAAATCGCAAATTTTGCCCCCAGTTTATCTTTAATATTTATACTAGATATTCTTATGTCTACATTTCCTCCTGTTATAAGAACATCCTTTTATCATTTACTGGGAATGCAAGCTAAATGTTTGGTAGAAACTTGCTTTTTAAAGCATCTGCAGATTCTAATGGAGTACAAAATCCATGCTATGGGTTAGGAGAAAGAAAACTAGATGTTATGCTAGCATTCTCACTCTCAATTAAATTCCCAATACTTTCCATTCCAGCTTACCCAGGTAAATACAGTATTTTTTTATCTGCTGGAGTGGGTATACCCAGGGACTTGACAGCTCATGCCTTATTGAATGACTTTATGCTTACTTGTTCCATATTTGTCTTGAAAGGGATTCAAATGGTTGGCATTTTTCCAGTGACAGATAGACCATAGACCCCCTCTTGCGTGCAAGCAGGAGGTAAACCTAGTGTGGCAAAACTCTTCTCCTTCCTCCTGTTACCAATGGACATCTTCATAGCAGGTTATTGGTCCCATTGAGTTTTGACAACTTTTCTGTAGGACATCAGAACAACCTGTAAGAGAGGAAGAAGCCCTGCATTCGATTAGGATGTTGCAAACTCTTCTCTTTTCTTGTTTTAATAATTTCCTTTGATTTTTCCCTGGTGACTGGTACTGGGTGATACAGAAGGAGGAGTTATAGCAGATATAGACAGGAATATACTCTCCTAAACAAACTCACCTACAGAGATACTTGGGGTCCCCTACTCCCACATACCATCGGGACCTACTTTAGTCCTGGAAACTTCTTCAAAGACTTTGACTTTAGGAACTTTGGAATCTGATTTCAAAGGACCCAGAATCTGGAAGACTTGCACTTAATTATTTTTGGCTTTGCTTTCCCAGTGCATGCTTCTTTAATTCTGGAATGGAAAGAGACTAGGTTTCTTTTTGACAGTCTGAGGAATATTTGACTGGAAGAGGTTATAGAAGTGAGGGGCCCTGAAAATAAACAAGAAAAAAAAAAGAAAACAAACAAAAAAACAACAAATAAAAACCCTATAGGAAATGTTTCCAGATTAACCTGCATTCATTTCAGAGATCTTGCTAAGATTTTCAAAAGCTTTCACAGTTCTGTTATATATTACTCTAAAAAAGAGAGTCTGTATGTCTTTAAAGGTCTCTCCTCCTTAAATAATTTAAATTTGATGTCAAAGAATTATTATTTTTTGAGATCATATGTTTAACCTGACCTTATAACATTTTTAAAGGTCTGTGATTTAAAGGTCTGTGCTCTGTGTCAGGTGAAAGGAAAACAAGAGCTACACAAAGAGAAGATAAGTGCATGACAGCTTTTGTTCATGCTGTAAATTTATCGTAAGAGAGTTATCATTTTTCTTCTCCATTCTCTTCCATGTTCCCTTGCATCCTGCCTAGCTCTGTGCTGTTTCTCTAACTCTGCTGGATTAACTTCTCTCTCTCTTTTCTCTTTTCCTCTCACAAGGTGGCAATGTTGATCTGTGCAGGGTTCCTCATTGCCTGGATCCCCTACGCTGTGGTCTCTGTGTGGTCAGCCTTTGGACAGCCGGATTCAATTCCCATTCAGTTTTCAGTGGTACCAACTTTGCTGGCAAAGTCAGCAGCCATGTACAACCCAATTATTTACCAGGTCATTGATTGTAAATTTGCCTGTTGCCGGTCAGGTAGCTTGAGGACACTGCGGAAGAAGAGCTCTTTGAAGACATCAAGGTAATTTTTTCTATCAGAAGTAAGATATCTTTAAGTACACAATGTTCCAAAAATGTATCAAAATAAGATCTACAAAAAGTCACAGCTCTTTGAATCTTATTTCTTGGTTTTGATTGTGACCTATTCAGGGTCTTTCTTGCCACAGAAATTTGTAAAGCGACTCTAGGTGTAAAAAAAGAAGCGAGGAGATGGTTCTTACTTTTAGATGCAGCTGCAACTCCATTGATATAGTTGGAAAAAAGTCCCATTGGTTTTAGTGGTTTTGGACCAGTCCTGTCCTCCTATTCCTTTTCTTTCTTGTCATCATATGGGTCACCTCTAGAAGGTGTTGATGACCTCCATTGCCAGTGAAGTAAATGGGAGAGAATTGTGTTAATTGCTTATAGAATTAACCTGTTAATACTGTGCCTTTCAGCTGCAGAATTAGCAGGGAGACACAACAGTTCCTTAATCACCCTGTAGTACCACCCACACAAAAAAACACCCCAAAAACCAAATCAAAGTGTAATAAGGTCTCATAAAAAGGCCTCTTTTCTATTTACAACTTTCTGGCAAAATCTGTTTTGACCACCAGTAGAGTTCCTGGAAACAGGAAAAATGCTTCTGGTTCTGCCTTACACCAGGCAAGTATCTTATTTTTGTGATTGAACAACAATGAGATGATGATGGATGTTAATCTGACAGTGGAGTCTGATAGAAAGGCCATAAATGCCCCACCACATACAAGTGGCTGTGAATCCATACAATTCCAGTAGAGTAATTTGCTTCTAACGCCTAGAACATATGTACCTCAGAATGTACTTATTAGAGGCATGAAGGCCCATTTCATCATTCATATTGTTCCCTTACCAATTCCAGCATTTTTTTGATGTATAGTTCAGAGAGTGAGTCAAGATCTCGAGCTTCCACAGCTTCCCTTAGCAGATTATTCTGTAATCTTACACTCAGATTTATCTCATCTGCAGAACACACAGAGTTTATATATGTTGCAAGTGTTTGAGGTGCTGAATTTTAGTTTATCAAAAACCCATCTGCAGTTTTAGGAAAATGGGAGACAAATCTGAAGTAGCCTTTAGTGAGTCTTTGGAGGCTGGATTTGTGTTTAACCTTCATGTTATCACTCCGAAGGAGGTTTCGTGTAGTCCCTCACGCTGAATGCTTTCCTAGGTCTGTGCAGTGAACAAAATGATCTGGAAAAATCACTTCCCAGAATTAGGAACTTAATTGTCAGCTTGGTAAGAACAAAATGATTGTTGTGCTTTCTCCTTCCCATAGGATGTATACCATATCTACACACAGAGACTCGATGGCGATGAATGAAACCCAACTGGAAGTATGAAGGCTCATTTCGCATACAGAAAATGAAAACCTGATGACCAACAATCATACTGTCTCCAGTTCTTCTTTCTGTAAATAAATTAAAACACGATGACAGTTTTATTTTACTCCCTAGTCCTATGTACAATGTAGTTCTTTCCATCCTGACTAAAATAGTGCGATTAGAGCTGGGCAAAAATTTTCACTTGGAGGAAGAAGAAACAGTGAAGATTCTTATGTATGAAAATTTTTTACCCACTTCAGAGCCTTTAAAATACTTTTTTTTTTTTTAGCACTAACAGAAGTGATAATTTGGATGATATTTTCCTTCATGGAATGGGAAGTATTCACAAAGACCAGTTTTAGTTTGCTAAAGCTAATCTCCCTAGATTCCTACTGCAGTCACTGGAGAACTGGAGCATGAGAGAAAGAGGACAACTCAGAGTCAGAGCTTCACTGATCAGGCTCCAAATCACCTACTGGAGACACATTAGCCCAATGATTATCCCTTGTGCATATGTCTCCAACTCATGTGGCTACAAACTATCTTAAAACCACCCTGCCTTGAGTCCTTCAATATTCAGAAATATTTTTTTAGTCAAGGCAAGATCAGAAGTGCCGCACAGACACCACAGCTGGTCAGTACTTGTGAATGAGAGGGGAAAGGCCTCTTGCCCAAAAGTAAGTTTCATTTAAGCAGTTTGGAATCATGAATGACTTTGTAACAAAAAAGCAGAACCTAAATGAAGTCAGCCCCTACAAGCCAAAGTGAGCTAACCAACAGTTTGCACCTCTTTTTGCCATCCTATGGCCAAAATGACATTGAAATGTGATGGCAATAAGCAGACAGGTTTGACTTCTTGGATGGTAAATGGCTTTTTTCACTTTGTATTGCTAGTTTCACCATTCTTTACGAGTTCACTATTTAACATAAAATGACAAATCCTTCCTCAATCCTCAGCATGAAACCAGACTCAAACCTGGTGAATTCATGAGAAATGTTATAGCACAGATAACAGAGAAACCTTTCTCAAGTGCAGTTGTATCCGATTTTTAAACACTAAGCCCTGGAAGGGTGAGGGTTAGGAATGATTTAGGAGAACAACAGTCCTACTAAAACAAAGCTTGTAAGTTCCTAATACACTCCATAGAAAAACAATGTGCCTTGAAAAGACCTGCAGAGTAAGGCAGCCAAAATAGTTGAATTGAATCTGAGCCATAATTATTCCCATTCTTTTCTATTTCTTCTTTGGATTTATCTTAAGGTAGAGGCACCACTACAGACCAGAAATTAACAGTCCAGTATAAGCAGATTTTTAATGCTTAAAATACTGATTTTATGTTTGCATGTCATTTCTTTGGGAAGAATATGATACCATAAAAAAAAATTAATTGCAAATCAGAGAGGTTCCCACACAGATTTGTGTTGCCTGTTCATTAAAAAAGACAAAGTTACAGGGGTTAAAGTTTTCTTCTGAATTGATCCCTTAAGGAAAGAAAGCATTTATCAAAGAGTTTAAATTATTTTCCTGTTTAAGATTTAATGGTGCAGTCATGTTTAACATCTATTCCCTGCCATACCGAACTGAACTTCTTTTGTAGCTGATCTGTAGTGATGTTAATCTTGTTTTATACAATAATACCATAAAGGTTTAAAGTAATCTGATGTTTACTGGCATGTCCCAGCACTCCCATTCTGCAGGGCAAACAGTTGCTATTTTCTCAAATGATACTCAGACAATGTAGCAGAAGTTGAATTTTGTTGAAATTCCTAAGCTGAGTAGAAGAAAGTATTGCTTCCTCTGCAATATTTTAGCAAAAGGAGTTTGAATAAATGCTAGGAGAATTCACAGCAGAACAAGGAGTTGCCATGTTATCAATACAATGTTTTGTGCTATTTTTTTCCCAAGAAGTCGAGTTCTTTCGCTTCTATAGAACTTTCAGTATAAGACAAATTTATTTCTTAGTTAAGGTTGCAAGTTGCGCCCAAGAATTGATCCAGAGCAGAAGGCACCCTTTACAATATTTCCCGATTTGGTTACAAAACCATTAACAATCTTCCTTTTGATTTCCTGTAGCTTTTATTCCTTTTGTCTTCCAGGCAAACTTTGGTTGGTATCTATAGAAGTTTATTGTATTTAAGATCTGATGTAAGACAGAGGTACTGTGGGCCTGTAAATGGAGATTAGTTGGAGCAGAGCTTCTGGTAAGACTGAAGGAGTTACCCACACCTCTGGCCAGATTTCAGGGTAGATCAATTCAGCTTATGCATGAACCCGTCCTGTAGCTTTGTTTGGGGAAGCTTTTGTCTGTACTTCTTCAACTTATGTAATCTCTTCAAAATTGCTGCTGGGTCATCCAAGAAATGGATACAGACTTGCGGTAGGGCTGGATTTTATATTCTTAAAGACTGTAAAATATTTTTTTATTTCACTATAGAGAAGATACATATGCTATCTTAATAGGTCAGAGGTTTAGTAAACTCTAAATATGAACATCTGGAATCATGATAGACATGTTTCATATCATTTATTTAAAGGTATTTATTTTTTATTCAGTGCTATAATTATATTTGTTTGAAGACACAGTTTTACTGCTACTGAATAATATCTTGCTCCGTAAGAAACGCTAGGACTCCAATTTGAGCAGGAGTTAGAGATGTGTTTATACTGAGCCTGTGTTCAAGGGAAAGATGTTTTCCTGAATCAAGCAAGACATAAACATTCAAGCATGCAGTACTGTAATTTAAATGCAGAATCTGAACCTAAGAGCTCATGGGTCTCATCCGATTCAATGCTAAAAGAGAATTAGAGCACCTGTATAAATCAGATCTTACAATTAGTTCATGCTCTGTTTGGGAACACAGCGGTAGAGGAATAAGGGGCCTTATTATGGATTAAAATTTTCAAGGTCAATTTTGAATTGAACTGAAGGCTGTAGCCTGATGGTTCAAAAGATAATCATTTGCCATTGATGCTCAGGGCAGAGTTTTGTCCTCTCCATGTGTTGAGTCTGATAATTGATGATTATATAAAACTGAGACATGTAACCTTGGTCTGAGGTAATCAAAAGACAGCGAATCTCTCTCTCACTGTTCAAGAAATCTTTTAAATGTTTTGCAAGATTCAGACTTAGGTTGTTTCGTGACCTGAGCTTAGTCAAAACACCGAGAAAGTAAAACCTACTCGGTGTGATGAATGAGTAAGGAATACGACTCTGAAGGAAGATTTCTTTATTGCATTTTCAATATTTCAGCCTCTTTGTTATATTAAGTTTCTTGGTTTATGTATTAACATTAAACCAAATGTTTTTCAATGAAAATAGTGCCATCAAGAATAATAGCTATAAATGAGAATCTTTTGTTATGTATCCTATGTGCACATTCAGACTGAGCTGCCAAGAAGCAAAATATTTCATGAATTCACTGTCAGTGACTTAAAGGAAAAGATTGACAGAGGTAAAGGTTCCATTTAGGTAATGAGCTGACCTGGACAGTAAGATTGTGCCATTGAGATTCAGCCACTACTCTTTATTTCAAGGTTACAGGCAGTGAAATTATGTGAAGCATGTGGATATGGAGAGTTTTAATTTGGCCATTTTCAGTCATAGATGAAGAATGTCTATAAATTTTTTCTACAGACTTTGAAATCTGTTGACAATGTAGAACTATCAATATTTACAGTGCCTGAAGAGACGCTTGAAATTGGGGAATTAACCAAACTTTCATGGCAGAAGCTGAAAAAAGTGAAGTACTAAAATTGAAAGTTATGGTTTTGAGCTTTTGGACGACAGTAGAGAGTGACTGTTCATGCAGGTGAATGCAACTGTAGCAAAATTTAGTTCTATACCTGTAATAAGAATGAAAAAACCCAAAGCAACAAGCATTTTTTTTTAAAATATTTATGGTCTACAGTGCAATATTTCAGCCAGCAGAAGATTTTTGGCTTTGCGGCATCCAAAGGGAAAGAGAAAACTGATGTGTCTTCACATGAAGAGAGCATGATTAATGAATTGACAGACACAATGCTAGTGAATTGGATTATTTGGTGGAACTTTTCTCTTGGATGACTGTGTATGGACAATGTCTTTTGGAGGATGTCCCACCTCCCATGTGCAGGGTGATCTTGGTCATGAGAATAAACCTGAATTGCTCTTAACTGACCAAGCACTTAGTTCTTCTTTAATTCTACATTATTCATTAGATGATTGTTTTTCTACTTCTTCTTCCTACCAGGGAACTTTCAGACACGTCAGTCTGCATCCCTTGGGAGAGCTGCTCTGTCATATTTTTAGTTACATTTCCCATCTCAGGATGTTCCCAGATGAGTCTTGCCCCGGGTAAGAAGCTCCTAATGAATAACGTACACCGCAACACCCATTTCTCTCCCTCCCTTCTCCCAAGATAGATGGGCTGCTTTCCTCCACATCTGCATCCTTCTGAGTTTCACAAGTGTTTGTAGTTCTCCAGGCCCCAAAAAGAACACTTAGCCACCTGAAACCAGAATTTCTGGAGAGCTGTTGCTGAGCTTAGAGCATTGCAATGAAGAGAAGAGGCCTTTATCACCACATTTTCATATGTTCTTCAGCCATTCTGCATTCCACACTGACTTTTCTCTTATTTGCTTTTCAGGATGATTTGTATTCCCCTTTACTTAGCACACAGTAGATACAGTGATCGGGCTGGTTTTGTAATTGCCCAGCATGATTTTCACTTCCCCAGTTATGCCCTCTTTCACTTCATAGCTGGTGGAGCAGGTCTTGGACCTATAGGTCAGCACAAAACATTTTGAAAGGTGAGGCTTAGTTACAGAGCTCTATGCTTTCATTACTTCTGAACTTACATGCTTCTTCACTAACCATGTATAATGAGCCTTTATCAGTCACTGATGGCAGTTTTGTCTCTCAAGTGGGCAGAGAAGAAAACCCTAGAAAATTGCCACCTAGTTTGTTAGAGATCTGTTCCAAGAGAGACATTCAGTATTAAATCAGGTAACTGTGCAACATCTGGATGAAAAATACTAATAAATAGCAAAGGCTTATAGGTTCCCTGAGTCATTAAAGTAGACCATTGGTCTGTATTTTGGACCTAACACTTAAAGGGAATTTTGGGAATAGATCTCTTAATCTTTGTGTAAAATGATGAAGAAATCTGTGAAATATCAAGTGCACTGACCAAAACCTGACTGTTGCACAGAACATATTTTGGTCATAGGTGGTGGATAGAGCGTGTAGTATAGTATAAATTTTAAATTATGAATAATGTTTACATTGCATCAGGCATAATCCTACATTAGTGAAAATATTAAACATTTAGAAAATAGATGTGTGTAGAAAATAGATGTGAAAGTAGAGATGTGAAGATCTTTTCGGTTTGTAAAAGGTGCTACACGGGTGCTTAGCATTCTGAAATCAGAAGCTGGTATGAAGGTCTTGTTCTTTCTGCACCAATATGGCAAAATATATCAAGAAAGGGATCTTACTGTAGGGTTTTGCGTTCATGGATGCAATTTGCAACACCTAAAACTGTTCCTCTGAAGCATCTGAACATCCTTGATCCTGAATTACAAACCATTATCTTAGATTCATCAGTGTGTAAAGAACCTGCCTGTCTGCCTGCAGTTCTGGTCGCCAAAGCTAAGGGAAGTGTAGAGTTTAGAGAAAGTGTAATGGGGAAGGAAAAAAATGATCACATATAAGCAATGGAAGCTAAGAGGAGAAGATGACAGGGTTAAGCTAAGTAGCCTAGAAGAGGAAAGGTCTGAAATAAATTATATCAGTCTATAAATAGTTTTACGGAAATAATAATGTAAATGAATGAAGGGAATTATTCACAGTCTCAGAAGGTGATAGAATGAGAAATCAAAGCTGGAAGCTAAAGCAGGAAAAGCTGAACTAGAGGAACAGTCAGGCTTTGGAAGAGATCTCAAGGGGAGAAGTTAGGGCATGATTTACCAGATATTCAAGAACAGATTAGCTACTCCACTAGCAGAAATTATTTTCAACTGGAAATACTGCTAAATGGCCATTTTTGGTCCTGGTATCTGATTTTCTGAACAATTTCCTAACTTAAACACCGGTACTATCTCACTTTAGGACCTATCTGTATTGCTGGGGAAATGAGTGCTGACCTTGCTGTACGGACAGCTAGATTGCATACACTGAAACCAGCTTCAAAAGACCTGTCATATAGTGAAACTCCACTTCTAATTAAGTGGTTTCAAAATCCAAAATTGGTGCAATGCAGTGGCACATATAGATGCCAAGTTAAACTTTGTTATGAAAGAAGTAGCTTTGCTTTCTCAGTTATTAGATGAGCTTTTCAGAGAGGTATCATTTTGAAATACTTGGAGTTCAAGCTGAAAGAAAGTGCTGTAATTTCTACCATTGACAATTTCTTGGAATAAAATATTTTCAGTCATGCTATTGAGCTTTTGAGAGTACAATAATAAATCTGGAATCTCAAAGTGACTAAGTTAAAATATACCAAATAACCACAGGGAAATTACATGAGAAAATTACCTTTAGGAAAACATTTGTTAGTGGCTTGCGATCTATGTTTTCATTCTTAGGAATTATATTTCTAATAGAGTTCAATTTACGAAGATATCAATAGACTTTTAGTGATACTGACCCAAAATAAGTGAAATTTCATTGTCATCACAAAGCTTAGGTGTATCCATTGTATGGAAAGATATTCCTACGACTGAAGGTGTGTCCTATTAAGAAATTATTTCAAGTGTAGTTTTTAATGTATGTGTTGTATTTATTGTTTCAGTCTGTTGACAGTAGAATTGTGCTCACATTTAATGTCCTGATACTGATCTATGCTTAGTATTGTAGAGCAAGAAATCATAGGCACGTGTTAGTTTTCTCTGCTTTTTAGGGGATCAGGTTCCTTCCTGCTGAAAATAGGCACACACCTGCTCAGAAGTCCATGGTCTGCATCTATTTCCAGTTTCTAATGTAAAAAAGGGTCTTGTGTTTCCTATTTGTCTTGCATGTTTCCCACTACAGCAGCCTTACCAGCCTGGCTGGAGTTGCACTTGGCTTCCAACGCCTGCAACAGAGGGTCTGTGTCCGTAGGGACGAGGGAAAGTAGGCAGAGGCTGGGCTGCTCTCTCACTTAGAGGTGAGACAAACCAGGAGCAACCCCACTGAAATCAGGGGGCTGGCCATGCTCTTGAAACTGTGATAGAAATAAAATGGGAAAATGTCTTTTTAGCTTTACGGAAGCATGCCAGATGTATTGACCACTTTCTGGGGGCTGGTTCTCCAGCTCTGACCTAGATAACCAGACCCTGAGCAAAGAGGATCCCTCTTGCTGAGAGGAGGTACCGATTGCAGTAAGGATTTAACTTGGCCAGTAGCATAAAGGTGAGGAAGGCTGAAGGCCACTTTGTTCCTATTGCAGAGCGATTTCAGCTTCCTCCGTGTTCTGCTGCATTATATTCTTTTTAAAATGCACTTAACCTTCCCAATGGCCTACTAGACTACACAGCTGAAGTGTCAGTAAAAGCATGTTGGTGTTGCAAGCAACATTCAAAGCCGCATACAGCTGTAATAAATTAATACAGAACTTCCTAGAATACTTATTACTGCATCTTTTTTTTGGTATACTGGAACTCAAAGTGTCATGGAAGATCTGAGTATGATTTTTAATGAACCTCAGAGGTCAGAGTGGTGGGAGAGTTCATAAACTGCTACAGCCTTGTAACTTACAGTATGAAATTCAGTCGTTAGTGTCCATGAATGTTTCCAATGCGTTGTGTGTCCGTGCAATGTCCTGGAACTGCAATCAACAATGTAAGAGAAAATTTATGGAGTGAACCTGTGAATAACTGTAAGTTCTCAAGTGGCATTGCTGAGTTAATATGTTGTTAATGTATAATACTGTGTTATGAAGCAGTGAAGAACCTAACATACTGGCTGCACTTAACACCAGGGGACACTTTGCTGTCGCTGTATTGGAACAACAGATTGGTTATTTTCATTTCTTTCTGCCCTTTTTTATTCCTCTAAACACACAACCAGACTGATGGCATCACAGGCAGGCTTTATTTTCCGCACTTTGCTACCTGAATGTACTTTCAAATAAAGTAAGAGAACGGATTGTTGTTGTTATCTGTTGTTTTGTCTCTGGGTTTTGATTACAAAGTTGTATGTTCCACATCAAGGCTGCCTTTGGTGCCATTTCAGCGCAAGACACAACCCACATGTGTCTGCAGTCCAGTCCTTTGCCATCACTTGGGTGGCTGTAGAAGGAGGTTGAAGGCCCATTTAGGTGTAATGAGAAGCAACCAAAGCCTGAGGTTAACAAGTTGTTTGTCCCTGTCTCTGCCACCCTGATTGAAAGGATTCTCTAAATAAAGAACAAAGCACTTTCTCCACCTTTTTTCCCCTCTGCTCTCATGACCCTAAAAGGCAGCCAACAGCTCTGGCCGTGGGATCCTGCAAAGCTTCGGGCATCCTGGCCCAGTGGAATGCTACCAGGACAGGTTTTCAATTTGCTGTTCCCTGAGGGGACATGCAAGTGGGATGCTCTCCTACTTACTAGTAGCTTTGGCCCATTCTTCTTTGAGCAGTGTTGTGGTTTAACCTGGCAGGCAGCTGAACACCACCCAGCCGCTCGCTCACTCCCCCCTTCCTCTGTGCGATGGGGGAGAGAACTCGAAAAAAAGTAAAACCCCTAGTTTGAGATCAAGACAGTTTAGTAAAACAGAAGAGGACATAATTGTTGTTGTTGTTGTTATTATTATTATTATTAAATAGAAGTATATACAAAACAAGTGATGCACAATGCAATTGCTCACCACCCACTGACCCAATCCCATCCCTGAGCAGTGGTCACTGCCCCCTGGCCAACTCCCCTCAGTTTATCTACTGAGCATGACTAGAATGTCCCTTTGGCCAGTTGGGGTCAGCTGTCCTGGCTGTGTCCCCTCCCATCTTCTTGTGCCCCTGGCAGAGCAGGGGAAGCTGAAAAGTCCTTGACTGGTTTAAGCACTGCTTAGCAACAACTAAAAGGTCAGGGTGTTATCAACATCATTCTCCTACTAAATCCAAAACACAGCACTATGCCAGCTGCTAGGAAGAAAATTAACTCTACTCCAGCTGAAAGCAGGACAAGAAGACTGAGGGAAGTTGAAAACTGGGAAAAGGAGGACTACTTCTGCTCTTAACAGCCGCTGACATTTGGGTCAGGTGTCAGCTTAGACGGGCTGGTGGTTACTGTCCAGGATGGGTTTGTTTATGCAGATGAATAGTAGCATCGCATGGAAAGGGCAAATCTGTCGAGGTTACTTAGGTGGGGAGAGCAGGGAGCGCGGGCAGGGCTGCCTGGGGTGCCTGGGGTGCAGTGGTGCTCCTGCTGCCGCCTCTGCCCATGCAGCACATTGCTGCTGGGTGCTGCTCGGGGAGAGACGGCTGCAAGGCAGAGCCTGGAAACTCTGCCTGGAGTTGGTCCTCCTGCTCTGTGCTCTGCAGCTGGGCTGCCCGGGCTCAAGTACAGTGCCCCCAACACCCTGCAGGGTTTTCAAGAGGGTGGCTCAGCCTCCATGTGAAGGGACAGTATGAGGAGGGATAGACTGATAAAATCGTTTACGTTGGAAAAGACCTTTAAGATCATTGAGTCCAACCATTAACCTAACCCTGCCATCCCACCACTAAACCATGTCCCTAAGCACCTTGTCTGCCCTTCTTTTAAATACCTCCAGGGGTGGGGACTCAACCACCTCCTCGGGCAGCCCAATCCAATGCTTAACAACACTTTAGGTGAAAAAAAATTTTCTAATGTCCAACCTAAACCTGCCCTGGCACAACTTGAGGCCACTTCCCCTCGTCCTATCTCCCATTACCTGGGAGAAGAGACCAACACCCACCTGGCTACAGCCTCCTGTCAGGCAGTTGTAGAGGGCGATAAGGTCTCCCCTCAGCCTCCTCCAGGCTGAACAAGAGGAGGGTCTGTGCTATGGAAGGCAGACCAAAGGGTGCTATGCAGATGCTTCATACACTGCTCTGATTAGCAGTCGTGCAGCTAATTCCCACAGTGGGAAATGAGCTGGAACCTCTCAGGGGCAACAGCAGCACTGAGGTTGTATTCCCATGGGTTGGTGGGTTGCACAAGTGGGCAGTCCAGCTGTGGACAGCAAGGGAAGGAATTCAGCACTCTTCACCTTCCTTGTCCTGTTCTTCTGACAAAAAGTGCACAGTGGAAAACCTTGCCAGGCAGCGCTGGCAGCAGGTAAAGCGATATGGGCAGGCAGAGGCTGCATAGACCTCAGGAGCTTTTCCTCCCAGAATCATCTTCTCCCCTTCAGCAATCATCTGTCCGTAAATCCAGCCAGCCAAGGTTCCGAATCTGCAGGAGATTACACCAGCGTAAAGCTGAATGCTGGGTGGCATTTCATATGGCAACATTTCAATCTCATTTTGCTCTGCCCCCACAGTGAGCTCAGCCACAGTCAAAAACGTGATGGGAAGAACTGTAAGCGAAAGGATTGAGCTGGAAAATAGTGCCAAGCTGCTGCCTGCACTCCTGGCATGCCATGTCTATACCGTCCATCCACAGATCTTGTGAAGGGCAGCAGGACCCTGTTACAAGACATGGAACAGCTTCAGTAGACCAGCAGGTTAAATGGACTCGCTTTGGGAGAGTGGGGGGAAGTCTGATGGGATATGGGTACAGATCACAGATAGCACAGAAAGGGTGAAAGGAATGGGTTTACAATTTTTTCACGGCACAGAAGTTGGAAGGCACCAAATGAAACATCACGGTGTAAAACAGCAGGTTTGAGGCAAAGGAAAGGACATGTGTTGTCTGGCAGCACATCATTAAGTGGCAGGGGGGCCCTCATCCTGCAGCAGAATTTGGGCCGCTGTCCGGTTGTGCAGAGGCATGATCATACAAAGGCAAAGGCACAAAGTGACTTTTCTGTAGGAGCCACAGGAGCTCTGCCTGGCAGGGTCTGGTACCACGGAGGTGACATAAAGCACGTTACCTGACAAAACGTTCAAGGATGCTTGAACAGACTTGCTTTGATGGCCCCGGGGAGGGGTGCTCCTCCCTACATTGTATGGGTCCACCGAAACAGAGCGCTGCGCTTTGATTTCATTGATGCCGGTTGAGATCCAACGACAGGCATTTCAAAGCACCGAAGAAGGTGTTTTGTCTTTCTTTGAAGGTCGTGCTTATAAATGGCATAAAAATAGTTCTCTGGGTGAATCAGAGGTTATTTCTATTAGCTTTCTTCAAAGCCAGAATAAAAGAACAGGTTTTTTTCTTGCCTTTATTTCATAGCTGTTATTCAGATATACTGAAAAAGAAACAACAGGTTTTGTAAAATAAAAATTATGAGCAAAAAAATTATTTTTAGATCAGTAGGAAAACTGTAAGATCAGATAGAGCACCATAACAGATGCACTCTCCATGGAGATTTGGAGATTAATGAAGAGCTTTCTGCTTATGGTAAGCTTTTTCTGTAGTGGAAGCTGAAAATAAAAGAATAATTTAATCAGGATTTAAAAAAAGAGGTTCTGGTGCATGTAAAACTTACAAGTGGATGTTAAAGCAAGCAGGGTTTGCAGCTAGCAATCAAACAGGGGTTGGAATCTCAGTATAAAATATTGGTTTCACTGTTCTATTAAACTAAGGCTCACCTTTATCCGAGTTTGATTTTCAGGAATAAAATAACTGTGAACTGTAAGGACTTCTATGACGTGGTGCTGGAGCAGCCCTAGATCTCACAGAGTTAGTGTTTTGGGCCAACCCTGAGTTTTTAAAACCCTCTCCCCATGAGAGCTCTCCCTGCTTGGCAGTAGCTGCAGTCCCCAAGGGTGCAGGGCTGTGGTATGTGGGAATCTGGTCAGGCCAGAAACAGGCTCATAAAATTGTTGTGGAACATAAAAACAAGTTTGTATGAACCCATATTTCGTTTTATTTACATTTCCCCAGGGGTTCAGTAGGTAGAAAGGATGGTGGAGTGGTGAAGGCAAGTCATTTTTAGGTACCTAATGTTTAAAAAAGATGGATATTCACCTTGCAGAAGGCAGTCACCTTCTAGGATATTTCAGGGTGGTCACCACAATTTAAGTTTTGGGTTAGATTTTTTTCCCCAATTCCTTCTCTTTACGTTTAACTGTTAAATAGAACAACAACAAAATCAGAAAGGGAGATGACTTAATTGGACAAAGCTTGAAGTGGGTCACTCACTGATCTCATTCCTCTGGAGTATTATTTTTTATATTTTGACTCTTCTAATTTTGATTTTCTGCTGATAGATAGGGACAAATTTTGATTCCAGCTATGCTGGCTAGAAATAACTTTTCGGAATTTCTTTCTTAAAATATTTGGAAGTACGCTGCCGTGTTTCCACTTATCTTGATATTTTGTGGAAAATTTTGTGCATAATTTTTCCACTTGGAATGGTGCATACTTGATTCTAAAAGAGTATTTTAAAACCATGTAAAGCAAATGACACATATTTGCCTATCAGAAGGAAAGCTGGGAGGGACTTAAAGGCTGCATACATCCACTGGGAGTCAAATGTCAGGCTTTAATAAGATTTGCTCATTGCCTAAATGCCTCACCTATATACCAAGTGTAATAATGATGTTTTTCCCATTTTCTGTTATGACCTTTGAGAGCTTTTCTTGAGATCCAGAATAGCAAGAAGTGTAGGGTGCACACAGAGCAAGTGGATGATGAAGGTTCAAGTGTCTCTTCCCTCCCATTGGCACAAGGGATTTTAATCAGGGTCTGCTGTATTTCAAAGACCCTTGACCACATGCCTGTACAGTTAGTTTCTCTATTTTTCTCTGGCCCAGTTAAAATTTGATTGCATAGCCAAAGTGAGTTGCCCTTCTGAAGAGACTGAGGAGTAGAAATTGAGACTCACATCCATACCTTTCCAAGAAATATTCTTAATTTCTCCTCATCAATCTCAAGATGACCAAGGATTTAGACTTTAACTTTGAAAGAACTACCCCAAAACCACCTGCAAGCTTTTTTGATACGGATGCAAGTCCCAATTTCTACTTCCCTGAATATTGTCTTCACTGAATTCACCCTCAGTGACCAGTATCTTAAACTATGAAATCAGTCTTTGCTAAAATTTTTTCCTAGGACAATGTATTCATTACCATGGTGAAAGAAAAGTCTTTTAGCAAGGGATTCATTCATTTAAATAGAGATTAATCTTGTAATACTTAGAATTTATCCTGGAATAATTCCGTGGGTTTTGGAATCCCTTAGTGGAGTCCCTGGAAAGGTGTTTAGGGTTTTGTATGAATGAATAACCAGAGGATGTAGGTTTGTGTCTATCTCAGGAACTGTATGAATTGCTTCTATATGAAAAATAAAATTAAAAAAACCCCAAACCCAACAGAGAGGAAAAAAGAAGAAAATGATACGCTAGCTGAAAGCAGTTTGCTGCTCTGTACCACCCGTGCAGTAAGGCAGATCTGGGGATAATGGAAGAAATAATGGTTTTCTTTTTGATGTCTTATTGATGTTTATGCAAAGGAAATGGAATAAAGGATAAAGGCATCATGTATGATGCAGAGATAAAACTGCCAGTTTTAAATAAGATAGGGTTTGAAGTTGAATCTTTAAAGTTTTCTATTCCTGTTCTGTTCTCATCCAATGCATAGTCTTCCAGAAGGTGTGAAATATGCACCAGATTTTGGTCATATGGAGTTTTGCATAGAAACTGGTTAGCGTTAATGCTCTAATGCATCACAGTCATCTTTCAGCAGACAGTAAGCCACGTTGCATTTTGAGAAGAGAGTGAGAAAATGATGCTGTCAGCTTTTGCGGTGTGTTGAACTGGACTTGAGGATTAAACGAGTGAAATGCAGTTGCTTATTCACTGGTCACGCCAAGCTCTCCCTCTTCATGGTCTACCACTGGGGCACAGGTGCATGTGCAGGACCTGCATACTCACCACGCTCCTTTTCTACTATACACCACTCCTGTGGCACTCAGAGAAACCTCAGAGTACAGAACATATGATGACAGGCATAATATCGGATATACTTTGCGAAGCAGAATTAGAAGGTATACCAAGCTGGTTTTACATCCGTTTTCTGCTTCCCTCATGCATAGCTTGAAAGGTGGGACAGCTTCATGACCATGTTAACTCTTCCAAGGTTGCTATGACTTTCAAAGCCAGACAAGCAGAAATATCTGCAGCACACTAAAATACTGCCTGCAGTCCAGCACCCCCATTTTTTTTGTTGGCTGCCATTATGTCCATCCCATGAGGTAAGTATCTGTATTCCAAAGATTTCTCTCAGTTTCGGTGTCATTTTGACCCATCTGTTGTGCTAGATTGGGCAATAGTCCATTGGCTATGCTATTAGGTAGCTAGGCAGCTTCTTATAGCTCATTCCTCTTTCATCTGTACAAAGAGGTTGGGTTAAGACAAACAACCCCCCCCCCAGATGCTGCTGGGGCTAATACCTGAAAGGGCTGTATGGGATTAAGGCACAGTATAGCATAACAAAAGTCATGTTGAGTATTGTAAACCTCACCCACTTCTGTTGCCATAGCCAGAGCCTGTTACTCCCAGAGCTTTTGCTTCAAGATCTGAAGGAAGAGAAGCAAGAAAACAGCCTCCAGTGCTCTTTACAGAAAAGCTGTACCTCACTAAGGAATGACAGCAAGAGAAAGGTTTTCACCTGAATGGCTCAATAGAAAGAGACATCATCAAGGAACAGATTTGTTTCTGTATAGATAGGCATATAGGGACTTATATTAAGCACTGTCAAAGCCCTCCTGGGAATAGATCCTCAACCTGTCATGTTTATTACTGCTAATATCAGTGACAGGGATGCTTTCAGGGATGCATTAAGCTCTGCTATTTGAAATAGGGGTACACCATTCTGTGGAAATACAATGGGCATGTAACCGAGGTTAAGGCTTTTGAAGAAAAAAGATTTAGTGGACAGCTGACAAATCACTCAGGTTTGGCATGAGGGGTGCCTTCACAGAGGGTCCATTGAGGTAAGAAGAGAGGGCATAAATTCTTGTAGTCAAACATGGCCTTTTCAGAAGGTTTTGCTTTGTTCTTCTCTAGCTCCATTTTCATTTTTCCCTTCTCTGGAAAATTCTCCCATTCCTCATTTGTCACAATGTTTCATTAATTTTCTTATTCCCTGTGCAGACACAAGCCAGGATAATGTATTTATTATATTATAGTCTCATTTTTTAAATGTTGCTGTCAACCTGGCTTTTGTAGAATAGCTTATAAGTTTTGCTTAAATATTGCAAACCTGTTTATATCAGGAAGTAGCATATTTTTGGCTTGGGTGAATGCTGAAAGATATATACCAGTGGGAAAAAAATGCTTCAGACAAATAAAAAGTGACAGTGGATATCTTGTGAAGAGATTTTTATTAGGATTTCAGTCTTGAAGGTTTCCAAAAAGAAAAAAAAAAGGTGTAATTAGTCTTCAAAGAGATCAGTTGATTATATTTCCTTTCATATAAAGCTCCTCTGCTTGTTAAAGGATGACAACTGGCCGGCAAGGAAGTAGTGGGGAAGCTAGGGAAGGATGGGGTGGTTTTCTGTTTCCATATACCAAGGAAGCCTAGTGCTCCTCCAAGGTCAAGTTCAGCAGAAGAGAGTGTGACACCTCCAACAGATTTGTTCTAATAAGAGGGACATACTTTGCAGAGCGGTGTTGTTGGAAGAGAAAAATACAGGCTCTCAAGCCCATAAAAGTGCTTAAGAATGGAAAGTTATTGTCCAGAGGAAAATCTCTTTGCCAATGACAAATACATTTCTTTCCTCCTCTGCTGTTAATAGGCACCATGTGTATGCCAGGAGCAAAGTAAGCATCAATAAACTTAGAGGCATACCACAGTGAAGACTGTGATCATTCAAACAGATTGATATTCAAGGTACTGCCATCTAGATGGCATCAAAAGCTGAACTGAAACACCTACATTTATTGTGCATGTAATTTTTAACATTAGCCCTTTTTAGGATCCCTGCCCTACAAGTGCTAGAAATCTGGGGTAAAATCTAAATGAAGTGACATCTGTTCCCTGTAGAGGTTTTCAAGGTTTCCCTGAACATGCCACTTCTGCTCTTGGAGCTTTTTCTGCAATGCCCACAAAGCCAGAGTAAGTCTCTAATGCTGGTTGGAGCTGTGTATCAGCTCCTTCCAGAGCAGAATCTACTGTTGAAAGCAGAAAGTAATGAAGTTCAGCAAGGGCAAGTGTTGGGTGCTGCACCTGGGGAGGTTGAACCCCATGCCCCAGTACAGGCTGGGGGCTGACCTGCTGGAAAGCAGCTCTGCTGAGAGGGAGCTGGGAATCCTGGTGGATGACAAGCTGATCATGAGCCAGCAGGGTGCCCTTGTTGCCAAGAAGGCCAATGGCATCCTGGGGCACATTAAGAGGAGTGTGGCCAGCAGGTCAAGGGAGGTTATGCTCCCCCTCCACTCTGCCCTGGTGAGACCTCACCTGGAGTACTGTGTCCAGTTCTGGGTTCCCACATTCAAGAAGGATGAGGAACTCCTAGAGAATGTCCAGAGGAAGGCTACAAAGTTGATAAAGGGACTGGAGCATCTGCTCTATGAGGAAAGGCTGAGGGAGCTGAAAAGAAGACTGAGAAGGGATCTCATAAATACTTACAAATATCTTAAGGGTAGATGTCACAAGGACGGAGTCAGACTCTTCTCAGTGGTGCCCAGCAACAGGACAAGGGGCAATGGGCACAAAATGAAGCAGAAGAGGTTTCAGTTGAATATGAGGAAGAACTTTACTTTGAGGGTGACAGAGCCCTGGAACAGGCTGCCCAGGGGGGTTGTGGAGTCTCCTCTGGAGATATTCAAAGCCTGCCTGGATGATGTCCTGTGCACCCTGCTCTGGGTGACCCTGCTTTAGCAGGGGAGTTGGACTGGATGATCTCTGGAGGTCCCTTCCAACCCCTGCCATTCTGTGATTCTGTGAAATTGTGGGAAGACATCCTGGGAACAGCCAACCTTCATCAGCAAGCCTAAGCTGCCTCCTCACTGTAGTGTGGGGGACATCAAGACACACCAGCAGGTTAAGCAATGGCAGCTGACTGCTAACTTTAATATAGGGTGGCAATGAGCAGCAGCTGTGTGTGAGAACTCTTCCTCCACCCCCGAGCAAAGTCACTGTAATTACTGTGTCCAATTACTGAGTCTGGCAGATGTTTCAGAGGAGACTCGCTTTGTAGTATATAAATAGAGAACATAAATAATAAATAAATAAACAATAGAAAACAAGATAATCTCTTTTAAGCACTGATCCTGATTAAGAGTTGAAACAAATTATGGAGGGAAGGAGTGGATTCCCCATTCCTTCGTGGGTTTAGATCAAACCTGAGTGCCTTTAAGGAAAATAGTTTAGCTTCAGGTAGTCCTGCAAGAAGCAGGGATTTGGACTTGATGATCCTTATGGGTCCTTTCAACTCAAGATATTCTATGATTCTATGAAAATATGGTTTAGCTCTATATGCAAATTATGGGCTGTTATATGGGAGTAACTGGGTGATGCGCAATGGTGGTGATATGGAAGAGGCCAAAGGCAGATGGCCTGACTGTGGTTCTCACCTTAACCTAATGAGCTTCTGCAAATGAGATGTTGAAGGGCAGATGGAGATAGCTGGCTGTCTGTTGGAGGGCAACAGGTTAACAGTTTACACAGAGATGAATTTGGCACGTGAGTTTTATGAAAAAACAGTTTCTCATTTTGAGCTCAGTCTTTCGAAGCCACTCAGCTTTTTCATTTTATTTTGATCAATTAGTGGTGTCAGAGCAACAGAAGGACAAATCAAATAGTCCATTCAATTCATTGAGTCTTTTCCTTGCACAGCACTTGGGTAAGAAAACCCCTGTGTTTTTTCTGCAAGCGATAGAAGAAAGTGAGAATATGGCTGGTGTGTGGTGGCTGGTGTGGTCTGAGAAGGTGACAGGGCACTTGCCTGGATACAGGCATACTGCTCCTCTCCGAAAGCAAGTCCTCATGGTATTGCACCTGGGGGAACAAGATTCCCCATGGCATTGAGTCTTCTGTGCTTTAGATTCAACATTTAAAATTCCAGGAGTAACCTGCAAATGCCTTGTGGGGGGGAATTTTTATATGTGGAAAACCCGTTTTCACTACAGGGTATCAAGAAGGGAAATATGGCTTTTAAATGCTTTCTGCTAGGAGTAGTAATGAGAAAGCCTAAAGGATTCAGGGAGGGTGGACTAGATGACCTCTAGAGGTCCCTTCCAACCCAAAACATTCTATGATTCTATGATTCACAAACTGAGGATTATGATTAGGAACACAAGAGGTTTGCCATCTTCTCCTGTAACTCAGTATTTCAGGAAAATAAAAAAAAAATAAACCTGGAAATTAGTTAGGCAGGAAAAGCCTCTTAAAAAGAGCAACAATAAAACTAATGATACAAATAGAGCAAAGTAATTAGCTGGAAAATGCAAATGCATACAGATCAGGCCAGCTGAATGGAATAGAACCTAGCATTCAGCAGGAATTAGATAAAGACGTTCCTGAGGCCATGCACATTATTTTAGAGAGACAGGGAGGCAGAGAATTTACCACAAAGCTTAAGAGAAAGCAAGGGAATAGCATTTTTCAAAGAGTAGGCGTGATGATTTCCACCGGGTACCCTTGCTTCTGCCTGTAGCAATGTAAGAAACAAAAAGGAAAATAACCAAGAAAAAGCACTTGGATCCCATTTTTCATGATGCGTAATAGCTGATTCCTCAGACAGAAGTGTTGATGGATGGATACTGTTCAAAACATTTTTTTTCAATTGTTTTCTGCCACTGAGCTTAATAAATCATCATTGTTCATTACCACTTCTTTTGCGCAAATGACAAGTTCTTGAAATTAGCTTGTTGGTGTGACTATGCAACAACAAGCGTGTTCATACAGCCTTCAGCTCCACTTTTACTGATGCAGCAATTGCAAATGGGCAGCTTGTCGAGAATGTCAGATTGCTGTAAATATTTATTTTCAGTGATTCCCATTCTCACAAAGGACCTAAGATTTCTGTTGAAAGCTACTGGATCCTGGAAAGCAAAAACTGGTCACAGTGTCCAAGCCTCCCTAGCCTAGGACCTTCTTCCAGTTATCTTGTGTAAGATGTAAAGAATAGAAATTATTTGTTGGTTTCTTGAATTTATATCCCGTAATGTAGGCAGTTGGACTAGATGATCATTATAAGTCCCTTCTAACTGAAATACTCTATGCTATTCTATTCTAATACTCAAAATTACTTCTAGCAGGCAGTTTGAATAGGAACATTTTACCTAATAACAATTAAGAACTATTCTAAGTGAGATATTTCTCTTTCTAGTATAGCTGTGTGATGTTGTAGCTGGCACAGTTGTTTAATTGCCCAGTGTGATAGGATAGACAGGGAATTTGGGGGAAAACGAGGTTTGTCAGGTCTGAGATAAAAGTAGATAATATCTGGAATATGGCAATGCTGGCTTCGATGGAATGGTAATTTAGGATTGAATAAAAAACCCTTCAGTTTTGGTGGGGTTTGCATTGGCAGTTTATAAAATCTTCTGAAATCAGCCCAATTTCTAATGCCAGACACTGATTGCATTGTCAGAGGAAGGCGAATGGTTTCCATCTGTAACCCTGAATTCCAGACAACATGTACTTTTCAACCTACATATTTAGCATTAAAAAGGAAGACAGCCTCTGATTGAATTATGCTTTTAGTAAGAACCTGGAAAGGCCAACTAAAACAGAAAAAGGAAAGAAAATAAAAGAACTAATTCTTTCAAGTCACTGAACACACTTTGCTTTCTTTCCTTTTCCTTTGTGTTGGTAGTATTCCCTTTAGAAATTCCCAGAGGGCATGTGATTTGAAGACGCGCACTCTGCCTTTTTGTTGCAAGCTAATACATGGGATACACCCAGACTGACCCAGCGATGGGCTAAAAGGAAATTTTCCATTCCGTTACCCTTAATCCTGGCTCTTTAAAAGGTAGCACTGTTGACAATGTGCCAAATGTAGCACATAATGAACCTTATGAATCACAGTCATTGTTCCTCTGGGGTAAAGGCACAGTACAAAGGTTATTGTATATATTAACTACTTCAGTGATTCAGGTCTTAATTATAAAGAAAAAGACTTAAATGGTCACTGTGATGGGCTGACCCTGGCTGGACGCCAGGTGCCCACCAAAGCTGCTCTATCACTACCCTCCTCAGCTGGGCAGGGGAGAGAAAATATAACGAAAGGCTCATGGGTCGAGATAAGGACAGGGAGATCACTCAGCAATTACTGTCATGGGCAAA